>OZ038478.1:136553253-136635753 GCA_964036315.1 Acanthosepion esculentum
AATTTATTAATCGAATTCACCCCATAGAAGGCAGTAAATCCACTAAAACACAAAGGGTTATTTTTAATTTAATAATCTACTTTTATGTTTCTCTTTTCATTTCTCTGTCTAATCTCATTCCATTTTTCTCTTTTTTATTTCAGGTTATGGACACATCGCACCCAAAACGGTAGCTGGTCGTCTCGTAACCATCGCCTACGCCGTGGTCGGTATCCCACATGCTTCTGTACCTGGCAAACCTAGGCAAATTTTTGGCTGGTTGCTTCCGTGCTTTCTACACGCAGGTGCTATGCTGCATGTGTTGATAAGAAGAAGACCAAGGTAGAGCCATCGGTGACGGCGGTACGTTCAGAAATGGCGCCGACATTTATACACCTGAAAGCCCCTGGTATGGATAACAGAGTCAATGCACGGTAATTTCATCGATGGTAGTTCTATACCTCAAAGCGCAGTGATCTGTACCCTAGAGGACAACAAAGACGAACTACCTGTCACTATCCCTGTCGTTGTTACGTTGATGTTTATGGCAGGTTTTATTTTTTGTGGAACACTTTTGTTTGCCATGTGGGAAAAAAACTGGGACTATGTCGAAAGGTCCTACTTCTGTTTCATAACGCTGAGTACGATCGGGTTCGGAGACTTCGTTCCCGGCACGTCTGTCAATTCGTGGCACAATGGCGGAAAACAAGTGATGTGCACTTTGTACTTACTGTTTGGGCTCGCCACCGTTGCCATGTGCTTCGAACTGACGTTGGCTCAGGTTAGAGAAACTTGTCGATCGATCGGAGAAAAGATCGGAATTGTGCAATCCGAAATGTAATTCAAATAATATCATTTGTTTCTTTTTTTTTCTTTTTTCTTTTTAATTAATTATATTTTTTGGATGCGTCTGAATTATAAGATACTTTTATTTTTTCTAGGAAATGAATTTATTCGAGAATTCAATGGGAAATATTCGCGTGAATAGTATATGTCAAACTGCTTTCAAATAAATCGTCACACAGATAGTAATTAGAATTTATGCTCTAATAAAACCGAATTAATATTCACTTTCGATATTGGCACCAGATCTTAAGATGCATAATCAATGAAACCATGAGATGGATAGTGCATGTGTGCATAAAAATTCTTATAGCATATTTTAAAATGTTATTTTATTCTGTCTGAATTCCGGTGGGAACTGATTACCAAGACATTTTTTAGATATTTTCAAACTGATTTCTTTTCTTTTATTATAACATTAAAAATACTGTCTTATTAAGCAACAGTGAGATTACTTTAATCTAAAACATTTAATTGACTGTGTATTAACATATGGACCCAAATACATTTTTATTCATTTTGTTGGGAATGTGAATACAATAAGTTAGATGCGATATTTCTTCGTTCTAATGAAATGACTACCTCGTAAAAACAAATGCTTTGTAACATTGGGGAAATAAATCAGCCTCATATTCTTATATAAATTATCATAGCCTTAGGAGTTATTAGTTATATATAGTCATTTATGTTCTGTCGATCACTGCGTTTCCGACCATAAGAACACCAACATTGATCGAATTCAATAATTATCTAAGATGCATAATCAATAAAAAGATGTATGTTGGACTAGACATTAACAAAATGAAATTTCTTCCCGTCGAGAGACAAATTTTCTTTAGTAATATTAATATTGTTAACTTAAACTTTTATAGACGAAATTATGAAATACGAAACATAGAGGAAAAAAATGTTTTTTTTTAAAGAGGTTGAATAAACCGTCCAAAACCCAGTAATCATTATAAGAAAAATTAAAGATAATGAGCTCATTTAATTCGCATGATTATTTAAAAATGAAAAATATAATTGAGTAATTGTTTACTTTCATTGTTTACCCAATTTTATTAGGCGTTTTATTTCTCTTTTATTCCCTTAATAATAGAATATATCGACACAGAATGTAAAAGTAAAAAACAACGACCACAATAATAAGGTGTAGAGAAGCTAGTAATAAAATAAAAATATCATACTAAGTTCGTCTAAAACTTTCAAAATACACTTACTAAAACAAGCAAAAAAAGACAGTGGAGAAAATTGGCGACAAAGTGATGACAGAATAAATACAGATTTTCTTTACTTAATTATTAATGCTTCAATAACCAAAACTGTCTGGGCAAATTTCTGAAACAGGCTCACAAGTTACAAGATACTAATTCTCGTCAAAAGTTAATTTATCGACCTAGAATATTAATAATATAAAAAAATAGTTGAGGTAGTAGTAGTAGTAGTAGTAATAGTAGCAGTAGTAGTAGTATTAGTAGTAGTAGTAGTAATAGTAGCAGTAGTAGTAGTAGTAATAGTTGTAGTAGTAGTAGTAATGCCTCAGCTATAATTTCAAAATAATTACTCCGATTTATATTAAATGCAAATATAATGATTCAAATTCGTCAGCAGTATAAAGTCATAGTAGCTTGTTGCGTGTGATGATCTGTTTGAAATAAAGTCTAAATTTGTCAGCATATCGAGACATTATCGTCTACATTTGCTGAATCAGTTCCTTTCACAGCAAGATACAAAGAAAATTAATTAAATAAATATTCAGGGGGGAGACTCGGGACTGATGAAGTCATGTGGAAATTAATCTTTTCGGTAATCCAACACAAGGAGAAATATTTGAAAGAAAAATAAGTAAATTATAACAAATGAAACCAAAAAATTACATATAAAAATTATAAACGAACGATACCGTCATGAATATTTATCTACGTTCATATTACGAAATTAAAAAAAAGGAAGTACATAATTTTAAACAAGAAAACAAGAAGAATCCAACTAATATTTTAATACTTATAACATCCCACGTTCCGTATATATATATATATATATATATATATATATATATATATACAAATTCATAGAAATATCATTTACAATTGTACATGCAAATGTACAAATTGGATAGGTACATACACACGCACACTCACAGTGAGATTCCCGGGCTATCTGTGACCTTAACAACTTCGGATACGTGCGTAAGTTCAATAATTCAAACCCCAAAGCAATTTAACTACATAAAACCCCGAGCAACGCCGGGTTTTACTGCTAGTATATATATATATATATATATATATATATATATATATATATATATATATATATATATTGCACCCAAAAATGGTTGCAGTAAAACCTGTTCTTGCGCACTTATTGCATAATGATCCAAATCTGCGAAACTATAGTAGTGAATAAAAAAATATTTTACATCTGAAATCCGTTGAACTACATATATAATCAATTAATGATTTTTTTCAAAACTGACGCGAAATGAATGTATACCGATATAGATATCGACAAAGTAAAAATGCTTCCTCTTGGGAGACATAATTTTCTTTCGATCTATATGCCATTCGACATTAATATCACAGTTTAAAAATAGTGTTTTCCACAAACAGACACGTTCACTCACTAAATATAATGTTTATAGTAATAAGATATACACACTCACACAAACACACACTCATAAATACCTAGACAAGCATGTATAAATTCGCATATTCACACATACCTATGTTTAAGATAAACTACCGCACGAACACATCTGCATATGCATGCGCACATACCTGTATATTTATACACAGGTACAGACAAATACTAGCACAAGGAGGCGTACTCTCATCGATATAGAATATGTGCAAAAATCTTTGAATATCCTACATTCCTAAATACATCGGAATGTATCGGTGCATATGCGCATTTGAATATATACGCAAGAATGTTCACCTTCATACGCATATATTTTCGAAAAAATTACATAAACATGAGTATGAATATATACATATATATATATGTGTGTGTGTGTGTGTGTATGTGTGTATGTGTGTATGCTTGTGTGTGTATGTATATAGGTGTGTAAATATTTATAAAGAGAAAAGAGTGCCTACTGTAGATCAAGGCATGGCTATCTCATGTCCATCGAATCATTCACCAATACCGTAAGTAACAAAAAGGTTTGTGCAATACCTGTAATATAGAAGGAAGCCGGCATATAATATACTTGACGTAGAGAATTGCTCTTACAGTTAGAGTGGCAAATATTTGCAAATTAATTAATTTTTCACTTGGTGTTGCACGACTTTAACGATCAAAAGCCTACAGATAAAAAATGCATATCAATCATTTACTAAACAGTAGACCTTCATCCATGTTCGTTCCCCATATATATATATATATATATATATATATATATATATATATATATATATATATATATATGGGGAACGAACGCAATATGTAACAATAACTTCAGCAAAGAACGAAAACCTAGCACAAAGTGCGGTTCTTTTTTTCTATGAATAGATTGCTCAGTCATTTCAGATTCTTCAGACATTTAAGAACCGCTCTCTTTTGAATCTATAATTATTATCAATGCAATTATAAGGCAATATAAATGGCAAGCGATAACTAGACGACATTAAACAACAATGCATGTGCTTTATTGTACAATTTTACCGGTAACTCCGATAATGCTGTCGTGTCTGTTAGTATCTCCTTCAGCCCCACCCCCTGCAAAGCACCTCCTACCACCAGAACCACTTTCCGCTACCAACGGGCTGACTGGGACTCGTTTCGGGACTTCCTCCGCGATGTCCCCTGGGATGCTGTATTTAAGCTCCCCACTCATGAGTGTGCTTCATACATATCTGAAATGATTCTACTCAATCCTCGCTATTTATTTTTATTAGAATCGACTTGAAGTAGAACGGAGCCCATTCCAACATCACTGGCATCGACCGCCAGGCTAAAAAGTTGAGAAAAATCTGGAGCCTTCAGAATAGGGTCAGAACATAGCAAAAACTTAATCTGTTCGAATGATCTCTGACAGGATTGTCCAAACAAATTTGGCTTTCTTTGATAACAGCTGGGTGAGCGGTGACGCTACATCAGAAAAGTTCCTGCAGAATTTCCGATAGTATCCGGCCATTCCAAGGAACCGCCTTAGTCTCCTGATATTCTGTGAGGCTGGGACGTTCAAGATGTCTTGAACCATAGCGTCAATGGGGGAGATTTTGCCATATCCTAATGTATGACCCAAGTATGTCAATTCGGCCTTTCCAAACTCACTTTTCGACAGGTGGATAGTAAGATTCGCTTGTCGGAGCCTAACGAAAACGTTCAGTAATGTTGTAATATTCGTGTTGTAGATTACTATGTCATCGATATACGTCGCGACATTAGGTAGGTCTCGCATACAGTGATTCATTATCCGTTGGAACGTGGCCTGAGAATGACGCGATATTTGTATAGACCATTAGGCGTCACGAAAGCTGATATTTCTTTGGCGCGCTCAGTAAGAGGCACGCACCAATAACCCTTCAACAGATCCAACTTGGTGATATACGTCGCTTTACCGATTTGATCTATACAGTCATCCATTCGGGGAATGCGATGGGAATCGGTGTGGGTAAAGGTATTCACCTTACGGTAGTCCGTGCAAAACCGTATCGAACCATCAGGTTTCTTGACCAGTACACATGGAGATGACCAGCTACTCTGACTGGGTTCGATTATCCCATGGTGAAGCATGTACTCCACTTCTTGCCGTATTATTTCCGCCTTCTTGCGGGTTGACACGGTATGGATGTTGCTTAACGGGTTTGGCATTTCCGACATCTACATCGTGTTGAGCAATATTAGTTCGTCTGGGTACGTCTGGGAATAAGTCGTGGAAGTTTCGGATGAGATGGGTTACTTCCTTCTTTTCGTCGGGGGTTAAGTGATTAGACGAAATATTTGATAGTATTTCTGAATTCGGTAACCTCAGGGGATGATCCGTTTTCTTCAGGACTTCTGGGTCTACATCTGCATGACTGGAGGCATAGAAGGGTCCATCTACGGCTAGGACGGGGCTTGGTTTCCCTCTCTCGTAATATGGTTTGAGCATATTAATGTGTCACATTTGTGTTCCTTTCCTTCTGTCTGGAGTGTTCACAATGAAGTTGAGGTCGCTAACCTTCCGATAAATTTCGTAAGGACCGTGAAATCGAGCCTTCAGTGGGTGGCCAGACAACGGTAACAGCACCTGTACTTTGTCTCCGAAATCTTCCAATGGTGTTTCGATCATACTCTCTCTTCATCTTGTTTTAGGCTGTTTTCAGTATCTCTCGTGCCAATTCATAAGCCTTGTGCAATCTGGTTCGAAAACGGGATACATATTCTAAAATCAATTCGTTTGTGGGGGTTTCTTGCAACCATCTATCCTTTAACATAGACAAAGGTCCCCGCACTTTGTGTCCGAATACTAAATCGAACGGGCTGAATCCCAGTGATTCTTGTGGCGCGTCTCTCGCGGCAAATATCAAGAACGGGATACCCTCGTCCCAATCTTTCTGATGATCTGAGCAGTATGACCGGATCATCGTTTTTAGAGTAGAGTGAAATCGCTCTGGAGCTCCTTGGGATTGGGGATGATATGCACTCGACGTGACTGTCTTTATGCCTAGAGAGTTCATAGCCTGCCGGAATATTCGGGACGTGAAGTTCGAACCTTGGTCAGATTGTACCACCTTAGGTAATCCGACCATAGAGAAGAAATTTGTCAGTGACTTAGTAATCTTCCCGTCGGAAATGCTTCTCAGAGGGTTTGCTTCAGGAAACTGGGTTGAGGCACACATGATAGTCAGTAAATATTGTTTTCCGTGCTTGGTTTTGGGGAGGGGACCAACACAATCGACGAGAATTCGGCATAATGATTCCTCAAAGGCAGGAATCGGGTGTAATGGGTCAGCAGGGATTTGCTTTATTGGTTTGCCTATCATCTGGCAGGTATGGCAGGACTGGCAATACTTCGATACATCCCCACGTATTCCGGGCCAGTAGAAAATCTGCCGATTCGCTCGTGTGTCTTACGGATGCCTAAGTGACTTCCCATGGGTGTTTCGTGGGCTGTCCGAAGCACTTCCTCTCTGTGTCTCCTTGGTAATACCAACTGATGTACACTCGACCAATCTTCCTGGGCGGGTGTGTGTGTGGGCCACCACTTCCGCATTAAGATGTTGTTCTCGACGTAATATCCTGAGGGTACCTTGTTCAATTCTTCCCCAGGTAACGTTTCTTCGAACAGGGAGCGATTTGCCTATCCTCCATCTGTTCGATTGCCATAGACCTTTCTATGGTGGGCATGACATCTGTTGTTTCCTTCCGCGGGTTAGGGTTTGATGTCGGTGTCTGTTCGATCATAGGGTTCGATCCTATCTCATGGCCTAAGCAAGTTTGGGAGAGGTCAACTACCTCGGCCCCTTCGTCCTCGCTTTCCATTCTGGCACTCGTCTCCTCGGCTTTCATTCGCTCGGGTCACCACACATGATGGGAATATTCCAGGTTGCATTTCATCGATCTTCTCAGTCTCCTCTGAGACGCTCGGTTTTTCCACTACTCTTGGATGGGGTCAGCCAGGTCATTTCCTAGTAACATCGATATACCTTTCATAGGCAGACTATCAACTATTCCGATGACTATAGTCCCACATACTATATCAGAGTCAAGGGAGGTCTGGTGAAGCGGGACGCTAACAAAACCACTTTCTACCCCTTGTATAACTACTCGTTCGAACGTGGCTGTCTCTGATCCGCGCGGCATGTCTTCTTCGATTATCAGAGATTGGGTCGCTCCTGTGTCTCTTAGGATTTTGATTTTAACCCTCTTCGTGGGGTCATCCACCGGACATACGGAGCCGGTCGACACAAATGGATTGTATTCCTCTCTGATTTGACCATTGATCTTCCTACCGAGATCCTTATGCGACGATATAAACCCTTGTGGTTTGTTCGAGACTGCACTTCTGTGTTCGGCACTTTTCTTCGCGAAACAATTCGCCGCCATGTGTCCGACCTTCCCACAGTAGTAACACGTCATGTTTTTCCCTCCTTCCGTCCGTCGGGGGGTAAAAGAATGAGAATCAAACCGTTTACTTTTCGGGCTGTCCGGGCGATGTAGGTAGTTGGCCTGATCAGTTCTTGTCCTTGGACCAGCGCTAGCCCTTACTCGAGGATTTGTGCTTCTCCCATATTCAGGGTACTCCTACGTTTTGGATCCATTTTTAAATGGTCAGTTACCTTTCTTTTTCTCTTGGATCGGCGTACCTCAGGTAACATCGTTGCTGGTGTTGGAAGCTCAAACTTATCAAAATCACCTCCATAGGTGTATCTTCAACTGGAGCGCTGTCAACCACGTCTGAAGAGCGTCGTCTGATCTGGTTAATGTGCCGTCTGCACGTAAATTTTTCACCTTTCACGAAGTACATCATGTTGCCAATCCGCTTTTCTATTTTTCACACTCCCAGAATGATTTATTCTGTTTATATACCTTAAAGTATACTTTTTCACCAGGATTATACTTCTTTACTTGAATAAATTTTTCTGTACCTGACTTTGTCTTTTTCGGTAATAATTTGTTGAAGACAGATCTTACCCGACGTGCAAACATCACCTCGGTTGGCGATTGTGACGTTGGTGTTGCGTTATTTGGGGTACGTCTGTATACCTGTAGAAACTTCTGTAGGGCTTCATCTGCAGGTATTTCCCTAGCTTTCTGTAAAGCTCTTTTAAGGGTGTCGACAAAGTTTTCCGCTAACCCGTTAGATCTTGGGTGATATGGAGCTGTGGTAATATGTTCGACATGATATTCCTTGCAGAAATCTTTAAATTGATTCGACGTAAATTGACTTCCGTTGTCCGTCACAATTGTGTCTTCTACACCAAACCTTGCGAACAAATCCAGCAGGAAGTTTTTCGTACTTTGCGTCGTCGGATTTCTTATCGTTTGTATCTCAGGCCATTTTGTGAAACTATCCATTTCTATGATGTAATGGTATCCATTCAGTGGACCAGCAAAATCCACATGCAACCTAGACCATGGTAGGTCTGTTTTTGGCCAGGGATTATATTTTACTGGTGGTGCCTTTGCAGCCAAAGCACAGCCTTTACAATTTGCTACTGCATTCTAAATGTCCCTGCCCATATTCGGCCAATAAACAAAACTTCGCATTAGGCTCTTCATCCTAATGCTGCCTGGATGACCAGTATGTAAATCTTTTCAGATTTGTTTTTGGAGTGTATATGGAATCACCACACGTTCTCTATATAAATTACTGAATCGCAAAGGGAAAACACATTTGTTATGTACTGGTCCCTCTTGGCTATTTTTTCTTTTATTTTTAAGATATATTCGTCCCTGGTGGCTTCTTCTTTTATTTTTTCTAGAGTTACCGGAAGTTCCCGAACTGCATTACACACGGTAAATTTCAGGTCTTCTTCCGATTTCAGTGAAGCAATTACCGTGTCTTCTAATGGTTCGCTCCTTTTAGGAATTAACCTGGAGAGCCCATCCGCATAGCCAAATTTACTGGATGGTATGTACTCCATGCTGAAGTTATAATTTAGCAATATTGTAGCCCATCTTTGTAGTCGGTTTGCTGTATGCTTCGGCAAACCCTTTTTCGATCCAAAAATCGAAATTAGAGGCTTATGATCGGTTTGTAGCTTAAAATGTCGACCGTGGAGAAAACGGTGAAATTTCGCTACTGCAAATATTATTCCTAACGCCTCTTTCTCTGTCTGAGAGTAATTCTTCTCAGCCGGAAGTAGTGCTCTTTATATATGTATGTATGTATGTATGTATGTATGTATGTATGTATGTATTGTGTGTGCGTGTGAAATATGAATTTGGCGAAAACATTCATTCTGTTATTGTTAGAAAACATAAGCAATGAATCCTTTCAATTTTAATAAAAATAAAGAAATTTTTCCGTCTATAATTGTTACATTTTAAAAAGAAATTTGGTTCAAACTAATATTTTTAGTATTTTTTATTATTATTATTATGAATTCTAAAAGCAGAGTGGATGTACATATGGCGTAAAAAATATCAGCGCTGAAATTGGTACCGGAGAGCGAAGTTTAAATTCTGAACTATTTTTTGCATTCACTTTTGAACAAATGTCCTTAGGAAAGACGTGAATCTGTCTTTTCTCCTCCTCCTATTTCAACAACGGGTGAATCTGCGGTGTAGATGTTTTCTAAAATGCTTGATTTGAATATTTGGTATAAGTTACCTATTTTACACGTCTTATAAAATGAAAGTTGTTCACTAGTAATATTCTGATTTGAACACTCTCAACCTCAAGAGAGCAAAGTTTCTCCTGTTATATTTTCCGACTAGTATTTTATTTTAATGTACTTTTTTGTTAAATTAATTTACCGATACACCTTTCAGCTGCATCAGGTATATTTCCTACGTAATAATCTTTGAATATAAAATGGAACTGCCAATTGATGGGCAACCATAGAAAAATGAAAATATTTATTGAAATTTTTCATTTACATATTCATCATTCAAATAATCGATTTCCTTTTAAATCATTCATAATTCAAGATGGTTTTTGGATGAGTTCTTGCCTGGGAGAAAGCGGCTTAAAAATTTTAGGAAAATAAGGTAACCCTTAACAGCGATGCTGTTTTAACTATGGATCCGACAATGATAGAAATCATAGCTTCACCACGGCAGTATTGCTGCTGTGGTTTCCGTAAGAAATGGACATTTTAATGGATAGAGTTGCCAGCCCCATGTCCATCTGCTTTTGAAATCAGAATTATTCATATCTTAGACTGGTTGCGAAACCAAATTTAGAGAGCCCAGTCTATCCTGCTATTCAAGTAGAAATGGATACATAACTTTCCCAAATGGTATTTGTGTGAAAATGAACGCAAAAATTTCGGCTCGTCGGAGGTGGGATCGTCATATAACCCGACTTCAGTTCCAATAACCAGGAAGCTATGTTCACATCCACTCCCGTAGGCAAAAGGAAAAATTCCTCATTTGCATTTTATCTTCACTGTTTTTTTAATGGCAATATAAAGAATAATTTCTTTTTAACGGAGCGTTGTAGTCCTGCACTAAAAAGGATTAGCAAATGAAGAATGAATCGGACGAAACACAATCAAAACTACAAAGATGGAGACACAAGTTTAAATAATTCATGGAAGAAAGATAATATTTGATCAATATGTAGGTATACACACACACGCACACACACACACACACACACACACACACACACATATATATATATGTATAAATAAACAAAACGAATTGGATCATTGTAGAAATTTGTGATACAATACCCTTGCGGATATAATTGATAGAGGGAATCGATCGATAATTACAATACATGTAAGACATAATGACTTTACATGGTTACACCTTACCCCATTAAAAAAAAGATCAAAATACAAAAAATATTTCAATGTATAAAAAATACTTACCCGATGATGTCCAGCGCTTAGAGTTGACGTTTGTAACATTTCAGAACTTGTACAAGGACTGAAAACATTAGTATCGCAATATGGACATCTTTTTGGACTCCTAAACGTACTGATACCTTCAGGATTATTCTCCGTCGATAAAGGAGTGAGCTCAAGACCTGTGTATATGTAAGATGATGGCATACACTGGGAGGTTGGTGGTTGGCACCTGGATGCATCCAAGGGTTCCATATGATTTGCGCCATTGCGCCTGTCGCTTCGATAATTCCGGGCGATCTGACATATTTTCAATGCTAAAAATAGTCCGACAAACAGTATAATGGTGTTCAGAGCTATAACAATGAATAAGTAATGGTACGAAGTTTCCTTATCGTCGGGCTGGAGCCCAGATAAATTGGAGCTTTCATTACTGATTACCCGGGACACTGACAAATTTGCTGTGGCTGATTGGACCGGAACTTTACTATCTTTCACAATAAACTTTAATTGGTACTGCGTGTCACTGGGCTGGTTTGCCGTGGAATCATTATACATGTCTTTGACCATAACCAAGTCAGTTTCATTATTACCAAAGGCCTTCTTTTCTTCTACGGTGTAATTAAATGCTGCGGCAACCACAAAGAATGAAGGAGATAAGAACGGTTATTGTAAACATTGTCATATTCTTTTGAACTTACAAAATATTTAATCCATGCAAAATTGTCTTGTCACCAATTTATTTTTCTCTTTGAAATTGCTCTGTTTATAAGGATGGCTGTTTTCTTACCTGCCACAGAGAAAAGAAAATGGTCGTTAATGATGTCATTCAAACAAAAAGGCAAATTAGATTATTGATAAACCAAGCACATTTGGGCTTATTATTTCTATCGATGGAGTACGGGTCACTGACTTTAGAGTTTCCCTTCATATTTATTCTCTACTAGCAGCATGGCCCGGCGTTGCCCGTGCTTGATACAAAAATCGTACGATTCATACAGCAATCGCTATCAATCGAATTAACAGATGTCGTTTGATCGGTACGAGAAGGTGACAGGGGCCAGGATAAACCGCGACAAGACGTCAGTCTTGCGGTTAGGTGCCTGGATGGGGCATGATCTTCCAGGATGCTTCGGTTGGACGGACGGTCCTGTCCGCATTCTTGGAGTGTGGTTTGGACCCGACCTCCAGCTGGAGAAGAATTGGTCAGAAGTAGTAGCAAATGTCGATTCTGCCGGTAAGACTTGGAATCAACGGAGGTTGTCCGTGAAGGACAGGGCGGACGTGTGTGTTACATACATTTTGCCCCTGATTCTTTATCGATTGTCAGAACTTACTCTCTGTGAGGCCCACATGAAGGCGCTCGAGCGATCGCTATCCTCCATTTTATGGAGGGGAGGCGAGAACAAGGTCAACAGACGTTCGTGTCATTGGGGGCTGGGAATGCCACACTTGATGTGTCACATCCGTGCCTCTCGGTTGGCTTTCCTACGCCGCGCATTGACTAAAGGAGATCCCCGGGATCAATCGCTTTTCCTCCGCGAGTGTCGGTCAGCCTTGAAGGCTATTCCCCGGTCCAATGACCTTTCACGGCCTAGGAAGGTCTTCTATCGGGGATTAGTGGAGGGTCGCGCGAAGGATTCCCTACGTGATACGCTCTGCTTTTCGGAAGAGGAGTTTCGCTCCTACTGGTCTTGGGCGCCAACGGCGGATTATCTCAGTAACCCTGAGTTTTCACTTACCTGGCGATTGGCTCGAAATCGGCTGTCTCTCAACGACAAGGCTTTCATATGGGGCTTGGCGGATTTGCCAGACTGTGAACGGTGTGGACTTGGTTTAGAGGAAACGGCTTCGCACGCCTTCTACCATTGCCCCCGGGTCCGACCCTTATGGGACCGTGTCGGCATGCTGACGGCTCGTCTCGCTCCCGAAGTACTCGTATCCATTGATCGTGCATACGCGTGTGCCAATGTGTCGCCCCCGTATTCCGGGGTGAAACGAATTGTGTTTCTGACGCTGCTAGCCTCGTCTCGCGAGTCTTGCGAGGCAATCGTCTTTCTTATCAGGATCTATTCCGATTCTTTGAGCATCATCTCAAGATGAAGATTAGAACTGATAGAAAACGATTGCATGCGACAGTCTTCAGCGAAAGGTGGGTAAAAGAAGCGAGCTTGGTTCGTTTGAACAGGTCTAGCCTTGATTTTCTTTTCTAGGTCAACCTAAGTCACATCGGGGTGGTTTCTTGTGGAACCCTCCCCTTGGTTAGGTTAGACAAGCTTAAGTGTACCTAGTTAATGTGAGTAAGTGTTGTTCCCGGCCTGTTCCCGGCTATCTCTTTAGTTATGATCCAAGTCGAGATTCCCAACCTCCACAGTTTGGTTTTGCCCTCCTATTATCTCGACTGGGTTAGTCTTTATTTTCCAATGTCCGTGTTATTTTATCTCTTTCCCACTCCCTTAGCGAGAGTACGTCTTGAATTTGCCCTACGGGCAGAATACAGCGGCCTCTCTCTTTTGAGGGTTGGACGGGCCCTACTAACATAAATTTCAGTAGTAATGTGGTTCTCCTTCCGATTCATCGATTTGATGTGGCGCTGAATGTTAACATCTGGATTATGTCATTAATTTCTCATTAAAATTACATGTGCAATCCATTTTAGTTGTTGCTGCTGTCGGTAGTTCACGACTGATGTAACTTATATTATTTGGTAGCGTAATGTTTTGTAATTCTTGTAGATTATCGTAAAGCCTTTGATAGTGTACCACACATTTGGATCCTTAAGGATTTGGAAATGTACATAGTCTCCTTGGCGATGGTAAATGTCCTTAAATATAGCATGGAACAGTGGAAAGCCACATTATACGCACAGTTCCTGCCAATTCCAACTGTTTGAATAACCGATGAGGAATCTTTTAAGGAGACACCTCCTCGCCTGTTCTCTTCTGTCTGTCCATAATCACACTTTCGCATGAACTAAACAGTACTATAGATACAAAATAAACAGTACTATAGATACAAAATAAAAATAATAAAGTTTTTAAATACCTATTCTACATGGATGATACTAAACTCTTTGCCAAAGACTACAGTGAGCTGAAGGGTATCCTCAAAATTGTAAATTGTTTCAGCGTGACATCAGTATGGATTTCAGATTAGGAAACTGGGCTAATGTAACATTTAAGAAAGGGCGAATTACAGAAACACACACAATAGATCTAGATTTAATCACAAAGATCAGGGAACTGAAACAAGAAGAAACCTATAAATACACAGAATTTTGTATATAAATGATGAAGGAAAAATGTGTTAACTGTGCTTATCATTTGCTCGATCTGCTACTAAGAAAGTTGGTTCACTGAATGTTCACTGACATATGTTCATCTTACATATTTATACGTTTACCATTCTTGCTCGCTGGTTTGGTGATCCCATATAATTTGTTGATAAAATCCAAGGAAGAATCTGCAATGTTATTGTTTCTGATGTAGCATCTCGGATTCAATCGGGACGACAAAGCCAATTCAACGTGGAGCATTTAATTTTAATAGCAAACGCTGAACACTACCGACGTTTCGTCCAGGACGTGCTCCGACTCTGACCCACTAGAGAAAAATATACAGCACCCTGATGATAGCACAAATACATTTCGTCGAATCACGCATCTCAACCACACTTCCGACAGCTTTTCTTTTCAGTTCACAAGGACAATATTCAAAACTTCCATGATCTTTTTACATATTAAAAGTTTTCGTTTCCTACAACTTTGAATCTGTGGGGGTATTATCGGAGTTAGCTCCTCCTTAATTCCCAAATTGTCATTAGGAGCCATTCTCCATATACTATAAATACTAGGCGACTTCACGCCCCATTCTCTTTTTCATTTCTTCATTTCAGCGACTACATGTAAGTTCTCTTAGAAGATCCGCGTCTTCCCATTTGTGGGAGACGCCATGAACATTGTACACACATACACTGGCGTACGAACATTCATCAAAGAACAGACACCAATGTTTACACACACACACACACACACACACACACACACACACACACACACACACGCACATACATTCACACACACACACACAAACAAATGTTATTGTCCATTGTAAAATTGTTTTGTTTAATACATATATTTGTTTATATATATATCGGCCTTGTTTGTCTTCTTTACATCTTCGGTTGGACAACTTGAGTCCGGTATTGTTCTTGTAATTGGACATCCTTTTATTTGCAGGAAATAAACGCACGTGTACCTAATACAATAAAAACACATATGGTCCTCTACAACCTATTGTTTTGAAGTATTGCTATCAATGCTGGGTGATAGAAAGAAAAGTCTGTTTAATCGGATTCTCGTGGAAGTCATGTCTTACTTAATGCTTTTTAAAATTCTTATAAAAAAAAGAATTCGTTGAAAGGTCAATTTTGAAATTTTCTCAGTTACTTTTTAATGCCAACCATTTAAATCATTTTGGGCCGGACATCAGAAATCAGATTCAGATGTAATTAAGGAAAATGCGCATTTTTTTTTTACTTCTAATTGGAAAATTAACGTTAATGAGGCAGATTTTCTGAATAGGACAATGGGGCTTATAATAAGTTAAAACTTAGTGTAGTGAAAGGGTAAAATACAAATAAAATATAATTCCTATCCCCCAGAACATGCATCTCGTGTCAGCCTGGACACTTTGCCAACTACCTCACCATCTTATTTTTTTGGTTGTTTTTTGTTGTTCTTGTATGTTTTATATGTAATTGGAGAAGTTAGGCTTTCATACTGCCCGGTCAATACTTCCCCTTCTCTTGGACAAGAGTAGAGGCTCACACCTTGTTGCTTGTTTAGGATGGGGTTCCTGGAACGCTCTCTCTCTCTCTCTCTCTCTCTGGCCTCTGTACTAGAGCTGCCGTGTTTCTCCCGTGGGAGATGGTCCTTGACATAAACACCAAGGCCATGCATGTGGGTTTGAGTGTCTTTTCTCCCGGTTATCTCATCTCAATGTTGTAAGCTATCTCTTCTTCCTTTATCGCTCTCCATCCTCTCAAGACTGTGGAATAATCGATAGCATTTCTGACTGCATAGACAAGTCTCTCTCTCTCTCTCTTTCTCTCTCTCTCTCTCCGTTTGATCACATATTAGTGTTTGGCGATTTAAACGCCCATCATACCAAGTGGCTTAAGAATGCTACTACTTGCCATGCAGGCATTCAAACACTTAAGTTTTCAGTTTCTCAATCCCTCACGCAGATAGTTCACTTCCCCATGCGTTTTGCCTACAACGGGGACGGTAAGGCCTCTCTTCTCGTTCTGTGTTTTACCTCCATCCCCGAGTCTTGCAGCGCCACGCAACTCTGCCCTCTTGGTAACTCCGATTATGCTGTACTGTCTGTCTACATCTCCTTCAACTCCAACCCCTGCAAAAAACCTCCTACCACTAGAACCTCGTTCTGCTATCAACAAGCTGACTGTGACTCGTTCCGTGATTTCCTCCGCGATGTCCCCTGGGATGTTGACTTTACGCTCCCTGTTCAAGAATTTGCTTCTGAGGTCTCCTCCTGGGTTAAAGCGGGAATCGACGCTTTCATCCCCTCAAGGAAATTCTTCGCAAGTTCCAGGGTTATGGTATTACAGGTCGATTGTTTGACCTAATACAATAATTCCTGTCAAACAGTGAATTGAAGATCGTTCTCAACGGATTCTCCCCCAGCTCCTATCCCACGAACGACGGTGTTCCTCAAGGGTTCATCCTTGTCCCTACTCTGTTCTTTATCTTCATCAACGATTTTCCTGACGCCATAGATTCCCAAGTAGGCATCTACGCGGACGACACTACAATTTACTCCTGCCTCAAAAACAAATCTAGTGCCGCTGACAAAACTAACCTGGCCGTTCGGTTGTAATCTGGGGCAGGAATTGGCTGGTTAACTTTAACGCCTCACAAACACAACTGCTCTCTATTAATCACCACAGAGATCCTTCCCTGACCCCCATTAGTATGTCTGACGCTCAACTTCTCGAGAGCACCTCTCTGCGGCTGCTCGGTCTCACGTTGTCTGCTGACCTGAGATTGAACAAATACATTGAGTCAATTGCTTCGTCAACCGCAAGGACAGTTGGCTCCCTGTGCTGCGCCAGGAAATTTTTCTCCCCGGAATCGATCCCTCAAATCTACAAATCACCCATTCGCACTTGCGTGGTGTATTGCTGCCATATATAGTAAGGAGCCCCTTCTGTTTGTCTCGGAGTTCTTGATAAGATCCAGAGACGGATATGCCCTGACCTGGCATCTCGTCTGCAGTCACTCTCTCACAGACGAGCCGTCGCCTCTCTCTGTCTTTTTTACAAATACTTTCAAGGTAATTGCTCCGATGAGCTGCTTGCGTTGGTTCCCAGACTTCGTAAATTCAAGTGTCCTACGAGGCTGCCATCCCGATCTCACCCTTTCACTGTTGAAACTGTTAAATATAGCCGTCTCTTCTACTCCAATAGCTTCAGATAAGTTGGTTTCTTGGCTTGATCTTTTTATGTAGGGACCTCCACCGTTTTGGCATAAATTTTCGATACCTAAGGCCTAAAATTAAATTTTAAAAATGAAAGATCTTTCTTGAATATTTCATTTTAGCTTTAATTGAAAGTTTAATATTGAAATGTATTATTTCCATTAAGTAAAATATTCTGGTGTATTTCAGATAGAAATTACACAGATTGGAATGTCAAATTTAATTTCGATTTCTTAAAATTTTCTTAAAAGCGGCCGTTTCATTTATTTTAAGAAATTTGTAAACAAGATTTTCTATTTTAAAATTCATTTAAAAAAATAAATATATATTTCTGACACGTTATTTTAGTAAAATTAGAAAAGTTAAAGTTAAATTAATCGGATTTGAAATAAATATTACTTATAACAAAATAATACAACCAATTATTTACGATTGGACCTGTTCATCTGATCCAACGTTTGATGGATTGCTGATAGACGAGGCGATGACAGCTACTATGGATAATCCAATTGTCAAAATTCTAAGTGAATGCATATTTTTGGTTTTTAACTACCGAGTAATTTTTACAAATGCACATATTTTCCGCAATTATTTAATATTTTATTGACTTTTATTTGCCTTTCCAAGATGCAAAAATACAAAAATGTAAAATACTATAAAATTTTCTTCAATTAATTTTATAATTTAATAACAAATGAAATACCATGATTACTCAATTGTAGTATGTCTCACACTAACGTAATTACATAAAAATGTTTCGCGAAATAGTAATTGACAAAAGTAAAACTTAGTTTAAGATTTAAACTTTTAAAGTTGGATAGAAATTTTGAAAACCTGTTGAAACGTAACTGAAGCGACATAATAAAGTGACAAAACTTTTAGATCATAATAATGGCAATTTCAGCCTACCCTACATGAAAATAATGAACGTATTAAGTAAAAATTACAAAATAAAAATTTATTTTAAAAATAAAATAGCACAACTAAGTTGATTATACTTTTCAATTTGGGATTTGTAAATTTTGTTTCCACTTAATTAGTATATCACATCCAGGAAATAGCCCAATACAGAGTTTTACACGCTTTTAAACTATTATAAATTATTATAATTAAATTTAAAAAAAATGAAAAAATTCTTGTAAAACTTCATTATTCATCAGAAAAATTTTATTTCTTCAAACAATAATGTCCTTAATATTATTTATTTACAAAAGCAATTAAAAGCTTTTCTAATTAAGTAATGTCATAGTTTTTTGGGATTCATTATTTTTAAATTCAGAGTAGATTTTCAGTTAGATAGCTCAAATTTGAAAAAAAGTAGGTGATTTACGATTTCCAAAGTCTCCGACTTTTAAGGAAAAAAAATCGGAAATAGAAAGGTTTTGTGTAAAATTTCATGAAATTAAGTAACATATTTAAAGAAAAGTCTTTTTTACCAAAATTTTCTACAAAAATATTTCAAAAATAATTTCATTCATTTGTAAATAGGTACTGAAAATTTCGTTAAAATCGGACAATTACTTGATTTTTACAAGAATTTTCAAATCAATGTGTTTCCAATGGAAAAAAGCGCAAAAAAACTGTTATTTTCATGTCACTGCGATGACGTAAACAAAACAAGATTTTAACCAAAATTTCGAACGTGTTAGAAAAGATTAAGAAAAATACAAATTTATTCAAAAAATAATTAAAAAATACTTTGGTCTTTCATGTTAATAATAACATAAACATTTTGACGATAAAACTTTATTTTCGTTAAGTTCGTGGCATATTTCATTACGCTATCTGTTTTCCCGCGAAAAAACAGAGGTACCTATATGTATTCGCTCGTACCTTTGTTCTTTCATGATCCCATTCCCCTTTGTTAGATAAATTTTCTTTTTCTTTTTTTACCTGTTTATGTACTTATAAATAAAAGTTTTGTTTTGAAATTCAACGTCATGCGTCCGTTTTTCGTTGACTCCCTTGTTTCGCTTCCATTCCTGAATGAAGACCGAAAAAAATTCCCACGTTTTCCTTATTTTTAAAATCGTTGCTCATCTATATGCTACAAGTTTGTAACAGTGTGTATATTTGTATAGATGAGTGTATGTATGTGCATGTATATGTGTGAACATATTGTATGTCTATATGTGTATATATATATATATATATATATATATATATATATATATATATATATATATATATATATATATACATACAAAAATATAGTCTTAAAGTGTGCTATATTTATGGGGTAAAGTGCTCAATATCAGAGATAGAGCGTGTGTAAATATAAAAGTGGACATGGAAGTCAGCACTTAGAGGCGACAGTCTGTTTCATGCTAGTGCAATCGTCAGGCGACTCGCCTGACGATTGCACTAGCATGAAACAGACTGTCGCCTCTAAGTGCTGACTTCCATGTCCACTTTTATATATATATATATATATATATATATATATATATATATATGTGTGTGTGTGTGTGTGCATGTGTATATATATGTTATGTACATATATATAAATATGTGTGCATTTAGGGCATCAATCCTTCTTTCATGCACATTTAATTGAATACGACAGACAAGGTGCTTTGATTTTGTTTTTATACAATTTCTAATACGATCTAATAATTTTTTTCTTTACAGATGATAAATTTTATAAAAACTCTCCGAATGTTCTTTTTATCCGAGCGCTTTCGCCTATACATTTAGCCATTTTCAAGGATTAAATATTTTAACTGTTAAATAAGAAATAGTTTGTTGCTTGTATGTTTTTTTAATATTTTTATTTTTCAAAACACGGTCAAGATGTAGTGTCCATGTTCATAGTTGATATTATTAAGTCTTGTTTTTATGTTTTCATTAATAAGGCTTCCATTATTTTGTCTTTTATTGCATGTAGATTATGATATTATATTAGTGTTGTCAACAATTATGTTGCGAATAGTGTCCGGTTGGGCTCCATGAATATTTAAATGTATAGATCCAGTTGAGCTATAGTCAGAAAGGTATAGAGTGAGTCTGCGCGTCAAACATGTTGTGGTGTGACCTATATAATTATTTACGAATTTTGATAGATCAGGGATACAATTCCTTAATGGGCATTTAAATTCGTAAATAATATTTGCCCTATTTAATTTTGTTCTAAGAGTTGAATTATTATTTTTAACTATAAGATTAGAGGTTTTAAAATTCGTAAATAATTATATATATGATTCTAAAATTACGCATGAATTCTCCATGAAACAAAAATAAATTGCTATTAGTTTATCTCTTCTAAAATGTGTCTGTGGCTCAGATATTACCAAATAATATGCAAGATTAGAAGACATCAAAAAGTCAAAGAAATCCGAAAGTCGCAATAGGCTGAATATTCCGACCAGTTATACAATGAAATAAATGATGCGTCTTGCAAAAACTTGACGCATTTAAATTCAATAGAGTCGAGTGTTAAAAACAAACAAAACAAACAAAAATCGTGGTGCAGCGTATACGGATATTTTAACAGAGTCATTAAAAAAAGTCTGTAAAAATAAATCTTTTAACAAACAAGCAATTTTACGTCTTCAAAATATTTTGTTTTCAAAAGGTAATGCATTTACCGGTTCTGGGTGATTTTAAATTAGGTCCCTACCATGAGATCGCTAAAAAGAGTATAGCATGACGAAAAGACATCAAACTTGACGAAAACAAAACGTTATCATCTAAATGTTTAGGTTATTAAGAGGAAAGATCAAAGTATTTTGGGGGTATTTTTTTACATTTTTTAATCGTTCCTAGCATGTCCAAAATTTTCGTTAAAAATCTTGTTTTTTAAGTCAGCAAAATTGACAGATAATCTATCATGTCAGTCATTTTTTTCCAATTTATAAACAAAAAATGAAAATCTCACTTTGAAATTCTTTTATAAATCAATGATAATCGTTTCAAAACATATTTTAAGAAAATAAAAAATTATGTTTATTTAAAATATTTTGAACCAAGCTTAACTTAGTTTCTGCGCCGAAAAGACGTAGTTTGAAAATAAAACAAAGCTGGTCATAACATTTCGCGTCACTTGACGAAAGACGTTTCATGACGTTAGCATACGTGAGGATAATTCCTTCTAAGGAAGGAGAGAAGTGAAGTTATTTAGATTTAAGTGAACCAAGTATTTACCTCGTTATTTTTAAGGAAAAATTTCAGCGCTTTAATTTTCTTTTGAACTTAGCTTTCACCTTTAGGTCTATGATGCTTTATGGAAAATATATTATAAAGAAATTAAAATAAGCCTGTTGAGAGTGAGATTAAATTTCATAAGAAAGGTATCTAATTAATTGATAGGTACCTTTCTTATTAAATTTATCAGAAGTGTACACAAAATACAAATTTAAATTTCATAAGATGATACTGATACTTGAAGGTTACCTTCTAAGTTGAAATTGAAAAATCAAATTAACTTCTCCACACGTGTTTCGCAAAAATAAATCTATCTGAAAAGGACATTTACAAAACTGAATGCGGCTTTTAGCTAATTTATTAAATTTTAACAACTTAAATGTAAAAGTCTATTATAATTAAAGAAATAATAAATAATTGTATTAAATTTCAGTATTTAAGTTAAATACTAGACAGAAAGTCAATCCACGTGACGTTTTTTTATTGCACGCATGATACTTCCGGACTTCAGTAGATTTGATTTAAAGTGTTATTATTGACAAATTATATTTTTTTATATACTGTTAGTTTGTAAGAAGCTTTGGAAATTATAATCTGTAAATATGTATCTACTTAATAACAACATTCGTTAAATTCTACAAACCTTTCCCTAATTTTAGAAGAATTAACAACATAATGTAAAAATAATAAAATATTTCATAAATAACAAATAATTGTTTTAAAAATTCATTTTTCATCAAAATATCTTTTTGCTTTCAGACAATATTGTCCATGTTCATTAAAATAAATAAAAGCAATTAAAAGCTTTTGAAATTAAATAATATTTTTTTTTATTGAGTTTTGTATGTTACAATTCAGAGATGATTTTCAGGTAGAGGTGGTCCAACTAAAAAAAAACAAAACAAAACATGATTTGGTTTCCTCAAAGCTTTGTGCTTTTAACTAATATAATCACTAGTCTTCCCAAAATTGAATTTCAAGAGTTTTCGTACAATTACTTATAGGAGGAGGGGTAATACTTATGAAAAACAAAATTGCCATGACTTTGAAAAAGGAGAACATATTTATAATAAGTGCCATCATTTGTGAATAGTTTCTGAAAGTTTCATTAAAATCTGACAATTATTTTTATTTTTTCAAGTTTTGTCTTGTCTAAAGTCAAAATATTTTTGGCTTCTTGTTCATTTTCAAATATTTTCATAATGCAATTGTCTGAAAATAAACCTTAACAATGTTCTATTCTTCAGTTTAATCAACAATCTTATGGGTCATTTATTTATTTCTCTATTTAAGAAGAAAAACATCTTGTGTTGTCTTTTCAATATCATCTCAGATTGGTTTCATCATTTGTTACTTTATTTTCAGAATGTCCATCTGGCAAATTTGGTAATAAATGTCAGAAGATATGTCATTGTGTCGACAATTTCAAATGTAATAAAAAATGGGCGATGTCTTAATGGAAAACACATCAGGAATATTCCAAATTATTGTTTCTGTTTTTTTATGCCTAATGAAAAATACGAAAGAAAATTAAATATATATAATGAAGGTCAATGTTTAATTTGAAGAATACAAGTCAGTGAAGACTGGTGAATGTATTTTTAGTTATCAGAAGGATTTATGATGTCGGTGTTCTTAAACATTCATCCACAACAAATTAAGAGATAAAAGGAATACTGAAATGAAATCATGCAAGAAAATTCAGAGTGAAGACAAACATAATTAAAAGTGTAACAATAAAATTGATTTATATACAATTGACATATACAATTGGGTTGAATATTTTTGTATAAATGAGGATGGTTGAAGTAGATTGTGTTGAGTATTTTTGTGAAGTTTCAGCGTGTGTGAAGCTGTTATTAAGATTTGTTCGTAAAATTAAACTAAGTATTTGGTTATGTACAAAAATGTCCTTTGTGCGAGTTTAATCTATAGTGTGTGTGCGTAAGTTTGTTTAAGTTATTGTTCAAAATTGGTAGGAGTTGTGTACCTTTAGTTGTTTGGATGATTGATTGATTGTTTACGAAAACTTATTTAGTAGTGAGTAAATATTACTTTTTAAGTATTGTAAGTAATTGCTAGAAATATTTCCTGAGAGAGCGTGGTTGTTGTTTGCTGAGTCAGCAAAGTTTGCGCGGTAAAAGTGTAGTTGGTCAAGGCTTTGACTTGCGTGGATTAGTTTGGCATCTCTCCAGGGATGACAGTCTGACTGCTTGAGTTAATTCAGATTCTTGTATTTATAGAGTTTTGGTCAAGAAAATAGGCTCCAGGGCGCTGAGCGCGAAAAGACATTTTCGCGTGAACTTGTTACAGTTCTAAGTTTCTGAACCAATGAGAAGTCTCGCTTGCTGAAACTAGAGTGTTGATTGGTTGATAGGTGATTTTTGGTGTAAAGTGGATTATACTCGAGGGGTGAGAGGTTAGTATGGATTATTCCATCAATCTCCCAATGAACGTGCCTACCCGACCTGGTACAGTTAGATGAATTTGCTTCCGAGTCACTTGCTGGAATCGATTGTGTGCTGGAAGGTTCTGGATGTGCTGTATTATGAGTGGCCAAAGGCTTGCCATCATGCCGTACATATGCAGGCTTCAAACGGTCGATACTGACCGTGTTATGTTTTCCCGCGAGGTCTATGACGAAGTACTTTTATGTGTGAGATATTACCGGGTGTGGTCCAGTGTAACTAGGTGTGAGAGGCTTACGGACCGTATCTATACGGAGGAAAACATACTATGCTTGGTGCAGGTCTGCAGGAACGTAATAAGGTTTGTGATATGCCCGTGTTGGGGTATAAATGACGTCAGTCATCTTTGGCTTGAGGTCGCTGACGAAATTACTGGAAGGGACATCATCGGTTGTATTCCTGAAAAATTGTCTGGACAAAGTTAAAGATGTTCTGAATACTAGTTCTGCACTGGTGCATTTTAAAACTTGCTTGATAGTGTTATACAATGCGATCATGACGTAAGGCGGTTTGTCTGCCCATGTGCGGCCGTTTGTAGATGCTGTGAGCGCATTCTTGAGCTACCTGTGGAAGCTTTCCACTTGTCCGTTGGCACAAGGGTGGTAAGCCGTGGTAGAGATGTGCTAAATTCCCAATAATAACCTACAAAAACACCCCATGACATAAAATTCGTGTATATAAAATTATAAAATGTATGAATGATAAGCATTGAGTTGGGTGGGGTATGAACCCAAAACCAAACTAAAATATAACAAATCAGACAAACTAAATATATATATATTAGCTGATTTAAAGTATAATTAATCTGATTTGAAACAACTATTACTTTTTAAACTTTAAAATATTACAGAAATGCATTTTTCAACATGAGGGTTGCTTGTTTATTTATGTTGACAGCTTTTTAACACCTATGTAACAAATGTTCTATAGAGGCTTTAACCTTAAAAGATAATTGAAGAATAAAGCGAATGCCTTTTAAGTACTCGGTAATATTAAAAATGTAAAAAAATGTTGTCCCCATCATTTTCAGATAGTATCATGTATGGGTGACCGTATCTATAAAATTTGACATGTTTTTACACAAACCAAAACATCTTAAAATTCTTTTAAAATATTCAGTGTTGCCATAAACTTTACGATATATGAGTAAATATGGTTTTACTTAAAACAATCTTTTCTGAAATTTACACCATTGAAAATGAATTTTAAAAGCTTTAAAAATGTTACAAATTATTCTAATTAAAATTTAAAAAGAAATGAAAACTTGCAAAAATTCATTTTTCATAGAAAATATTTTCCTTAATATATATATTATTCAGAAAAGCAATTAAGAGCATCTCTAATTAAATAATGTCATAGTTCTATTGCATTTTTTACTTTTTGATTCCGAAGAGATCCAATTTTGCTAAAAGCAAAAAACCAAAAAATGAAATTTAAATTGTCCAAAATTCTATTATTATTTGATTTTTGCAAGAATTTCCAAACTAATGTATCTGTCATTGCAAAAAAGAGACTAAAATTTACTGAGCTATAAAATATAGTACATTCATTGATGCAAGACATTTAATCAAAATTTTGAGTGATCTAGAAAAGAGTAAAAAATTGAAATTAATATTCAAAAAATACTTTGATATTTCCTCCTAATAATAACATAAATATTTTGACAATAAAACTATGTTTTCATTACATTCGAAGCATATTTTCATCTAAGTATCCTATATACAGGGTGTATCAAAAATACTTTTACGAACTTTGAGGACAGGTTCCTCACAGCAAAACAAGGACAAATGTCCATATGTCCGCAAATCCTTGATTTTTGAGTTAAGTTTAAAGAATTTTATGATAGATGCCACTGTGTTACCATGTACTCTAGGTTACATTTGTCATTCGTGTACATTTGTGGCTCATCTGTCTTCAACATTTAACGTGTGTACTAGTGAGTTAACTGAGAAGTGTTCCATTTAACAATGGCAGGATATTCATGTTGTAGGCAGGCAGATATGATTTTTACATACGACCGCATGAATGGTAATGGACACGCGGCTGCACACCTGTATTGGATAGTGTTTCCAGACTGAAGGCAATCGAGTCATCCAACTATTGCTGCTTTTAATTATTGCGTTGCTGAGACAGGATCCAAGGCACCACAAACTATGGATCGAGGGCAACCAAGATCCACTCATACACTTGACAATGAAGAACACATTTCACAGGCTGTCAGAGACAATACAGATATCAGCACACAAGTGTCCCTAGCATGTCATACATCTCATAGTAGCGCATGGAGGGTACTTCAAGAGCAGCTCCTGTATCTGTATCATTTACAATGTGTGTAGGGTCCTTTGCCCTCTGATCACTCACCATGGGAGAACTTTTGCCGACGAATTATTGCAAAAACTGTCGATCAATTGTCTGTCTCTTCAGTCTTGTTTGAAGTTATGTGATAACATTTGGAAGAAATTGAATAATAAATTTATACAATCAACATTTGTGGGCAGATTCGAATCCACATTGTACAATACAGACTAGACATCAGCATCAGTTTACAATTAATGTGTGGGCTGAAATTGTAGATGACTGGTAGGTCTATATGTTGCCTCAGCATGTCTTACATGAGCTATCTACTGGAACTTTATTTTGAGCACACTTCTAGACATACTAGAGGATGTATCCCTGCTAATATGAAGACGAATGTGGTTCATGCATGATGTGGTTCCATCAAATTTTAGACACATTGTATGTAATGCACTGCCTGACATCTGCCACAATGGATAGGTAAGGGAGAACTGGTTCCATGGCCTGCATATCCACCAATCTCAATCCTTTGGGTTTTAGCCTGTGGGACCAATTCAAACAAATGTTATATTCAGCAACATTAATAATGCAGAGACGCTTAATCAACATGTTTGGGGGGGGGCTGCAAAACCATTCAACACTGTGTGGGAGTATTTGAAAGGGTCTGCCAATCAATCATATGATGGGTACATGCATGTATAGAAGCAAGCTGAGGACATTTTGAATATTTGTTATGAGTTGCTATATTGACATAAAATGATGTCCGTTTGTTTTTGTGTCAGAAACCCACCCCAGAGTTTAAAAAGCTTTTTGGGATTGTATCTTGGACTGTACATTTAATAGCATCTACTGTAAACTTTATACATAAGAACTAAAAAATACAAAGGGTTAGCGGACATATGTTTATAGGGACCTTTGTCCTAGTTTTGCTGTGAGGATGTCACCCCCCCAAATTTGTAAAAGTATTTTTGATACACCATATATATATATATATATATATATATATATATATATATATATATATATATATATATATATATATATATGTTTGCAACAGTACAAAAGCGTATTAACGCATAAAAAACATTTTTTTTATTATAGGCCATGATAGATTTAAAATAAAACACCAGTCGACCGGTTTTGTCTCCTCTCATCAGAACTGTTAACGGGGAAAAGAAATTATAAAGAACAAGAAAGTCTGTAATGGATGACGTGAATAAATGGGCAGAGAAGAGAAATATATATATATATATATATATATATATAAAATAAAAGTAATACCAACAAAGTTGCTAGAGACACACCACAGGAAACAGTCACTTTGTTTAAAAAGAGCCGGTCACCTGGATCTGATGTACAGCGTCTCCAACACCTTATGATGGGATACTGAGTGTGCCCTGGCCAAAACAGGAAACCAGGTCACACTGAAATCCAAAGCACAAATAGGATTCTTTATAAAATGATCCGCTATCGACGACCCATACGTATTCCGAATGGAATCGCCCAACGAAATATTTTTATGAAGTATTTTCGCAGGCACATGCTGTTTAATTCTAGCGTCCAACCGCTGTGTCGATCTACCTATGTAGTCGCATCCACAACTACATTTGAAATAATAAATGACAGAATTTATATGACGGGGGGGTGGGTAGAACATCTTTACACACAGATGAAAGGACAGACCTAGTTTGAAAAACAACATGAACGTTCGCTGCAAAATAATATTCACGTGAACTACATGAAATCTGCTTGACGAAGGACTCACTAATCCTACCCAACCACGGAAAACCAAGATAGACTGGACATTTACCAACCATAGCAGGCTGTATTTTATTAAACCTGGCAGTCTTATCCCGTATAACCGATTGAACAATGTCCAACGGGTAACCATTGTTCAGAAAGATACCAGTTAAACAGCTAATTTCATCTTTCAAGGTGTTATCCGAGCAGATCCTAATCAGATTGATCTTTTGTCGATCGGGTATAGAGACCTGTAAAAGTAGACTTCCTATAAACAGAAGTAATGAACAAGGAAGGAGTTCTGTGAACCAGAACATCTAGGAAAGCCAATGAACCATTGACCTCCTTATCTACCGTAAATTTAAGGGCAGGATGAACACCGTTGAGTAGGGAGAAAAAGTAATCAACATCCGATTCATGGGTGAACACACAAAAGGTGTCATCCACATAACGAAAGTAAACCATGGACCGGGAAGAACCTGACAGAAGGCTTTCCTCGTAAAAACCGACAAAAATATTTGCCAAAACAGGACCCAAAGGAGAACCCATCGCCACACCGTCGATCTGACGATACATGATATTGTCGAAACTAAAATCAACAGACGTGGTGGCAAATTTCATGAGTTCAACGAAAACATCTTCAGGTATAGTCGGAGGAGTTAAATTACTGCGATATAACATATCACTGCAAATACCAATAATCTCCCATAAAGGAACACAAGTGAGAATGTCAAACGAACACATAAATCCATCAATGTCAAACGAACACATAAATCCATCAGTGGCATCACAGTTGCGAATGAATAGGAAAAAAGTTAACGAATCTTTAATACAGAAGGTACTATAACGCTGCAAAACTGGTTGCAACATTATAGCCAGCCACTTTGCAACTTTATGCTATGAAGACCCAATTATCGATAATATGGGTCTCAACGGTACACCATACTTATGAATCTTTGGTAATCCATACAGACGGGGACGAGTAGAGCCAGACGGTCCCAATTGCTTAATATATACATACATACATACACACAATATATATATATATATATATATATATATATATATATATATATATATATATATATACCTAATTAGAAATAACAATAAGCAGCTCCCAAAAGACTTTGCCTACGATTGCACATAAGAAATAAGTGTGCTCAATACCATGATAAATGGTAGAGCTTTAATATATTTTAAATCAAATTTCGAGTTGGCAGTGACTGACCATGACTGCCAGTTTGATGCGCTTTCACGCAATCATCAGGTGGCCGGTAGCTGTAGTTTGTGAAAATCGGAACACTTATACCACTAAGACGATAAGTCAACCAAACACATTAGGGGAATTGTCACCAATCTGACCAAGAGTATCTTTATATATTCATCTCTTCAGTACGAAAACTCTAGATAAATGGAGACAAATCATTGCGACTGAAATACTAGATTAACAGGAGGAGGGGAAAGATAGAAGAGAAGAAGTGGGTGGGGGAAAAGTTAAAAATCTTGGAATATAATATTCTTTTAAAATGTAAAATAGAAATAGAGAGGGGAGTGAAAGAGTGAGAGAGGAGAGAATAAAGGAAAGGGAAGAAGAAGTAAATGAAGAGAGAGTAAAAGAAAAATAGAATTACACTGTCAAGAATTTTTTTTTATTTCAGTGTTGAAAAAGTTTATACATCGAGTGATGTAGTATGTTATCAAACTTGAAAGTGTTATAGTAAATTGACTGATAGAGCTTATTATTTTATGCAAATCATCACAATTTCAATCGGTAGTTTAATAAAGACAATGCTAATAAGTATAATAATAATGAAAATAATAATAATAACTATAATAGTAATTATATTCGGCATAAATGAATTAATTATAATAATATAAACAAATTAAAGAAAAACGATTTTAGATAAAAGTTATGAGATAAAAAAAGTAAATTAATATACAGATAAAAGTAGGGGAAAATTACGATATAAACATAGAAGGATAAACATAATGAAGTTCCACCTATTAATAAAGATACAAAAATGATAATTTTAAATTATAGATGATGTATACATGCGCAAAATAATCCTACATTTAACCCCATATAAAAACAACACATTTAATTAGGAGCAACTGAAAGCTCTTTGAAGGAAAGATTTAATAATCATATGATCTTTTAAAATACAGAAATACACAAATAGAAAAAAAATTGTCAAAATATATTGGGAATCAAAGAGAATAATATACCTACAATAGTTAAATGAGAAATTGTAAAATATGTACCCCCATATAATATTACCAATAGGGAGTGCAGATTCTTTTTAAATGAAAAATTAGCAATATTAACATTTAATAATCAAATTAAATTATTAAATAAAAAGAATGAAATAATGGATTTACTTTGTTACTTTAATAGTAATATAATGTAATAGATCAAATAAAATGTATAATTAAAAATATTATCTAAAATATTATAATTTAATTAATAATAAAAATTAACAAATATTACAAATTCATTAATAATATAAATAACATAACAGCTTCTGTATATAAAAAAAGGTAATTTTGAAAAGAAATTTATAATTGGCAGAATAATCTACAGCTGAAAAAATGAAGATGTAAACAAAATCAAAATTTCAGGAACGTGTGGGTGTAAAAGAACATTCAATTCATGAGTAAATTTCAAGATTAGGACAAAGTGAAAAGATTGGAAATCCCATTCAAAACAATGATGCCTGGAAATTTTACTAGGAAACATTGATATCGGGATAGAAATTGAGATTTAAAACGTTAAGTAATCCTTTCATATGATATATATATATATATATATATATATATATATATATATATATATATGTATTCCAACGACTTCACATACTTACTACATCTCGTTTTCACTCTCGCGTCGTCATGTGGACGTCCAGCGCCTCGGATGCACGAATTGTCTTTGTTTGGAAATCTTTCATGTCAACAAAAATAAGCTATCATTATTGTTTTGTCTATGTATTGTTTAATGTATTGAAATGTAATTGTCATCTTTGATAATGGCCGAAAGCTTATATAGGATTAAAAAATATCTATTAATATGGTGATTTTCTTTCATCTTTCAATGATAATGTTATTAAGCTTATCAGATAATGTGAAAAGAATTTACATAAAATAAATAGACAAAACTTATCTATATTATTTAATGAAACATGCATCAATGAAAACATTCTGGCTAAATGCACATACACAATATATATACATATATATATATATATATATATATATATATATATATATATATATATATATATATATGTATGTATAACACATGTACACATCAAGTGCATTCTTCAGCTGAGCACCGTGCTTTAAAAAAGGTTCGACCCATTAAGCTCAGTACCTCTTCCCACAGCTGGATGATGTTACGTTGCAACCGGCGGTATATGTTAGCTGGATGCGATTCGAAAAGTATTTCTGGGTAATCCATGCACTGCCCTCCACAGCTTTTTCACCACAAGTCTTTATCACCTTATTCGACTTTCGGATACCAGCACACTTGAGGAATCTTTTTACGGAGGCAGCAGAAAATCCTCTAGATCCAACCTCAAATGGCACCAGGGTGCAGCCATATCCTCTCTCACTGACTTCAGCCACCTGTTTCTCATACCGAAGCAGCTTTCTTTCATGAGCCTCTTCAATCCCTTTTTCACATGCCACTGTCAGTTCGCTAACCAACAGATGTTGCTTCTCGATATAAAAACACTAGATCTGGTCTCAGTCCAGACAAAATAACCTCCACTGGCAGTAACATTAACCAACACTCCCACTTCCTTGAGTTCTCCAACCTGGTCTTCTGCTTTGTGTCAGTCACATCTTGCTTCAGAAAGGCAATCCATCGCAGGTCCGTCCAGGGTATACTAGCACTTCTCGTAGCTGCTGACACGACATCCAGAACCAAGTTATGTTTGAATGTGTACCAGGTGTACTGTAGCGGTTTCAGGCAGGATGACAGTATGTGGCTCAGGTTTCCATAATCACCACACAACCAGCAGGAGGGTGACACCTGCACTCCCCATCGCTTTAAACTTGCCGGTGATGCTACCTGTTTGAGGATCCTCAAATGTCATAACGTTACCACCGGGAATAATGCGCCATTATTATTATGCATAACATGCAATATTCAAATATATGAATTGTATTATTTAGGCTTGAACTTGGAGTTGCATTATTTTGCCACGGTGACTATAATGTATTCCCTCATTCCAATGTTACAATGTTTTAGTTAGGATTTCGAATTGTCTTGCTTCATGCCATCATTATTGTTATGCATTACATGCAATACTCCAATATATAAATTGTATTAGTTAGGTTTGAAGCTCTGCTTGCATTATGTTGACATCGTGACCATAATGTATTAAATTATTCCAATTTTATAAATGTTTTAAAATTTGGAGTGTGTTGCTTGATGTCGCCATTATTATTAAGCATGACATGCAGCATTCCAATATATAAATTGTATTAGTTCAGCTTGTAAATGGGGTTGCATTATATTGCCTCCGTGAATGATGCCGTCATTATTATTATGTATAACATACAATATTCCAATATAAAAATTGACTTAGTTTGGCTTAAAACTAGGGTTGCATTATGTTGTCACCGTGCCTATGATGTATTCCATCATTCCAATTTTAAAAATTCTTTTGTTAGGATTTTGAATTGTTTTGCTTCATGTCGTCATTATTGTTATACATTACATGCAATATTCCAATATATAAATTGTATTAGTTTGGCTGGAATCTCCTGAGCCGACCAAGCATAGAAATGAATACAATATGGGAACCAGTAATAAGGATTGCCAGAGAAAAGAAATAATAACAACAAAAATTGCAATATATGCTCTAGTAAAAACATGCAATGATAGCAGCAAGAAACTGTAATATGAGCACTTGTAAAAAATCGTTGCTCAGACATTAGGTTTATAATACCCAGAAACTCATTCACAGATGTCCTGAAGGACACAAGGTACAGTGGATAAAGGGGTCGGTTAGATATAGTGACAGGACCCAAAGTGTGTGAGTTCTATATCCAGTTAAGTCAGTGGATAACTTACAGAGAGAAATTAACAGGAGATAACTGACAACCATTAAACATGGCACGTGGAACTAGAACAGTCTTCACCAGAGAACGAAATAAAGGGTTCAGTTCGACATTCCAACCACCTGAAGAAGGCCAGAGCGTACAACGGCCGAAACGTTGTAATAAATATGGCGACAAAGATGAGGACAATAGTCCGAATAATTTAAATAGTGTACATAATACCTCATCTCAGAAATATAGACGGATAATAAATTGTATTAGTTATGTTTGTAAATTGGGTGGCATTACGTTGCCACCGTGAATAATGTCGTCATTTGTATCATGCAGTACATGCAATATTACAAAATATAATTTTTATTAGTTAGGCGTGGCCATAATGTATTCCATCATGCCAATTTTACAAATGTTTTAGTTAGGAGATTGCATTGTTCTGCTTCATGCCACCCCATCATCATTTTTATGCATTACATGCAACGTTTCAATATATACTTTGTATAAGTTAGGCATGAAACTGTGATTGCATTATATTGCCACCGTGACTATCATGTATTCCATAATTCCAATTTTACAAATGTTTTAGGATTTTGAATTGTTTTGCTTCATGCCGTCATTATTATTAGGCATTTCATGTACTATTCCAATATATAAATTATGTTAATTAGGCTTGAACATATGGTTGCATTATGTTGCCACCATGAGTATAATGTATTCCATCATACCAACTTTACTAATAGTTTAGTTAGGATTTTGAATTGTTTTGCTTCGTGCCGTCATTATTGTTATGCATTACATGCAATATTCCAATATATAAATTGAATTAGTTAGGCTTGAAACTGGGGTTGCATGTTGTTGTCACCGTGACTAGGATGTATTACATCATTCTAATTTTACAAATGTTTTAGTAAGGATTTTGAATTGTTTTGCTTCATGCTATCATTATTATCATTCATTATATGCAATATTACAATTTATAATTTATATTATTTAGGCATGAAACTGTGGTTGCATTATATTGCAACCATGACTATTATGTATTCCATCATTCCAATTTTACAAATGTTTTAGTTTGGATTTTGAATTGTTTTCTTCATACCACCATTTGTATTATGCATTTCATACAATATTCTTATATATAAATTGTATTAGTTAAGCTACAACCATTGCCTCTTTGGTTCCTGCTTTCCAGCTTGTTAGAAGTCCTATATATATATATATATATATATATATATATATATATATATATATATATATCGGTTTTGTAGTGCGTATTCAATTTATGTAACGTAAATCATTCAAACGAAAAACTAGCTTCAGTATTTGTTTTTCGTTTGAATAATTTACGTTATATATATATATATATATATATATATATATATATATATATATTGTGACGTACCTACGATTTCATTAAACATATAGGTATAAGGCTATAACGCACCCCCAAAGAATAATCCGAAATTCTAGTCGAAAATTAGTTAGAAATAAAAAAATAAATGAATAAATAGATAAATAAGGAAACGGATAAATGCAATGCTTTCAACTTGCGAGAGAATATGTTCCATGATCAGCCATACCCTCCTCTTCTCTTCACAAATTCTTTCCGTCTTTGTCTACTCTTCCACGCACATGCCATGGATCCATGAACTTTGAAGCGACCCGACGCGAAAATGACCTGGTTGCAAAATATAGCAGTTATCAGCCGGTCGACCATAAGTGAATTCAAGGCAACATCAGGATCTCCTGCTGCGATTCACGTGATCAAACCCTAGTAAGGACTGATTGAAATTTTGGCCATCACACAAACATTGCGTGATCTGCGCCCAATCCTCCCGTGCATTTTCTTTTAACAGCAATAAGTACCGTAACGGAACATCTCTTTCTAAATAATTTTGACATTTAAAAGAATTTAATAAAACCCCTACCATAGAATTGAAAATATTTCTTGGCCTCCCTGTAGACTTTCTTGCTTCACACGAACCACAATCATCGTAGACCTTAAGAATACCGTGAACAACACTTTTTGACTTGTTAACAATCTTTGCAATAGACCCAATACTTAAATTATCCTTCTTTCGAAGCTTAATAATCTGATGACAAATTGGTAACGGAGTAAGTGGCATTATATTAACAAAGTACACTGCAGATATTCTTACTAATGTTTAGTAAACGAACCGTCACGTAAACAAATTAAAAAAATTAGAGTTCGCCGGTTAAATATACTAAAACACGGAGTAAAAGCAACCGTTCTGATCATTTTGGCCGCCATGGGTTTTGCAGTAAATCACTAAATCAAACCATAACTTTGTATTATCCTCTCAAATTACACCAAAATCTCAGACAATAACAAATAATATCGTATTTATTTTCTGTGAAAATTATAGAATATGAAACATCTTTGATAAAAGCTTATATCTATTTTTCTGATGAAAACAATACCGTTCTGAACATTTTGGCCGCAACTGTATATTTTAAGAAATTTCTATGGTATAAAGAACAAACCTGGTATTGAACGCTCCTGTAATTGTAGATATAAAAAAACAACTTGTCGAGTAGATGGATATTAGGGTTTTATATCAGGCAAGCATTTCTCCTAAAGAGAAGATAAAAAATTATAATATTTACATTGGAATTTCCTCAGGAAATTGAAGGAGAAAGGTTTGAACCTAGAGATAGATTGGAAGATCATAGATTCGGCACGTACTCCTGACAGTCTTAGAGATAGATGTATCTTACGTATAGAAGAAAAAAATAGAATAATAAAATACAATAATCAAAGCCAACTATTGGATCAAAGGAATGAATTAGTATTAAAATGTCGAAATAAAACAAATTTGATTTTCCGTAATATAGATTTTACTTTATAAGCTAATATATTTCTCTAACTCTTCAAATGTCGAATGTATAACTAATTCTAATTTCGATATTTCCATTTTTATACCTTATTAATTATATCTCATAATTGTCCTCTGTTCTAAGAACTCTCTTTTATTTTATTTCTTACATATTTTGTTCTATATATTTTAGGGTTATTTTGAAATATAACTTTGGATTTTTAAGTATTTTTAAGTACGAATTTATATTTTTTTAAAATATCTTGTTTTTATTTAACTTAAGTTTAAATTTAAATTTGTACTTATTTTTTCTAAATATGTAATTTATTTTATCTTATTTCTAAATATTTTTTATTCTTTAATATAATCTACTGATTTCATATTAAATATATATTTTTAAATATAATTTTACTTTATTTTAATATAAATTATCTAAATATGACTCATTTATAATCTATTTAAATATGTCTTATTTTTAAAAATAACTAGTCTTTGGTAGTATATTTTAAAGTATGATTTCGTATTTTTAAACATAACTTTATCCTTATACTTTAAGTTATTTTTAAAACCCATTTTTGTTTATCTCTTAGTTTCAACTTAACATTTCATTCTTTATATTACCCCAATTTAATACCCTAAGGTTAATATCCAGGTTTAATTTCATAAAACCTCTTCCCTATAACACATCTTTCCTCTTCTTTAACACGTTCCACCGACTTGATACCGCTCTCGTGCATTTCGCGTGACTGAAACACTGAAATGGATAAATTCTGTATTATTATTTTTTTTAACTGTCACAATTAAATTTTTACACGAAATCAGTTTATACAGGGATTGAATAAAACTGAAGAATTTTTCGTAGGTTGAATTAAGCCTATTTCCCATATGTGGTGATTTTGTATTTTATTGTTTGATAATTACTTGCTCTGTAATGATAAATACATTGATCTCTATTTGTGTATCAGTTTGGATATTTTATATTCCTAGGATCCTCTTGGACTATAAACCAATAGATTTATTACCTTTACTACATATATATATATATATATATATATATATATATATATATATATATATATATATATATATATAACATTCATCAATATCATTTCACGTGTTTAGGCGGCAACTTGATTAAGACAAGTACACAGACCGTGGCAATTAAAGTTGGCTCCCTGTGCCTAGCCAGGAAATTTTTCTCCCCGGAATCGATCCTCCAAATCTATAAATCGACCATTCGCCCTTGCATGGAGTATTGCTGCCATATATGGTCTGGAGCCCCTGCTGTTTGCCTCAGGGTTCTTGATAAGATCCAGAGACGGATATGCAATGTAATTGGCCCTGATCTGTCATCTCGTCTGTAGTCGCTCTCTCACAGACGCGACGTTGCCTCGCTCTGTCTTTTTTACAAATACTTTCACGGTAATTGCTCCGATGAGCTGCTTTCGCTGGTTCCTAGACCTCATGAATTTAAACGTCATACGAGGCTGGCATCCCGTTCCCACCCCTTCACCGTTGAAACTGTTAGATATAGACGTCTCTTCTACTCCAATAGCTTCATGTCTCGCACATCTCGCCTGTGGAACTCCCTTCCTTATTCCTGTTTCCCTGACAATTACAATCTCCAACTATTTAATTGTAACGTCAATCGACATCTCCAGTCGCCTTGATCTATTCACTTCCCTTCATTTACCATTAGAAGTGTTGTCCAGAAGTTTCATGAACACGGACCCCTAAACAGCGCGGAAAATCGATAAAACCCAAAAACCGATACGCCCAGATTTCGCCTGAACCGCGTGTCGGGTTTTAGCGAAAACCGACCGGATTTATGAACAGGCCATTGGGAGTCATTATGTGAAGTTTCAACTCTGAGCGCCCCACCCCAAACAGAATGCAAATCGACTATCGGTCAACCCTTAAAAATGTTTTTTTCCGGTTGGGTATTTCCTAAATGCAGATTTTTTAAGGTCATGCTATGCGCGGGAATAAACAGGTCAGTGTGTGCAGTGGAGTGGAAGAAAACATTTGACCTCAAATTATGGAATGGGTGCAGGGCCATTGAAATTCGGCTTTTTTTCTCTGCTAGCAGGTCTGACTTTGAGCCACAACTGACATATTCGACTTTGTCAACACTTTTTCTTTAATCGTCGCATCTTACCAAAATAAGCACATCCTTTATTCGCGTCCTTACTGAAAAAAAACCTGCATACGTGCTGAGTGAAAATGGTTCCGCCCTCAGCAGTCCATAAACATCCTGGCGAGGCAACCTTATCAGGAGTTCTAAAAAAGACTCACCGGCTAAGGGGAAATGGGAGCATGATTCCATTGAGTGCGCCTCATTGGGTGAGAAGCGGCTGGCGTCTACTTCAACCTCTGCTTTGCACTCTTCTGAGTGCTGTGGCGATGACCGACTCGGCAGCTTTGCTAAGCGTGCCAAAATATCATGGCGAGGCAACGTTAGCAGGTTTTCTAAAAGAGCCTCTGCGGCAAAGAGAAAGCGGGAGGAGGAAACCGAGGTAGAGGGCTCTTTGAGGATTTCCAGTCAATCTCAACTGAGGCAGTATGTTTTGCCACATGAAACGCTTGGTGAGCGTAACTACCGTTTGTACTGCAAATAACTTTACACATATTCGTTGAAAAGTAAGAGGAAACTACCTAAACGTACGATTTTTTAATCAAGCACGGGCAACGCTGGGCCATGCTGCTAGTATATATATATATATAATGTAAATATGCAATAAGGAAATATATAAAATATGTATGTATACTATACTTATATAATACAATGTAATCTACATAATATATATATATATATATATATATATATATATATATATATATATATATATATATATATATATATACAATATAATATGTATATAATATATATGTAAAATATATAGAATGTATGTAATATATATTAAAATATATGATAAATATGTACTCTATATGTACGTATGATATATATTTTATATATGAATAATATATATATATAATACAGCTAATATGTATATAGTATACGTATAATATTTATAAGTTGGTTAAAGTTTCGAAGACTTTACCGAATAGTGGTAGGATACTGATAGGACAGTTGTTAGACGGGTCAGAATGGTCAGCAGACTTCTTAAAGATAGGCACAACAGATGAGGTCTTCCAACAGGCTTGAAAGCAAGAGTCGGTGAGGCAGAAATTGTAAAGTTTAGAGAGGACAGGAGCTAATTCAGGAGCACATTTCTTCAGGACAATGGTCGGTATCCCGTCCCCATCACTAGCCTTTTGGGAGTTTAATTTAGAGATGACATCCAATACCATCGTTGGGGTTATTTGCATCTCACTCAGTAGAGCCTCAGTTCTAGGGGGAAAGTCCGTTGTGGGTATACCAGATAAGTCTAGTGTTGAATTGGATGAGAACTTACTAGCAATGCATTCAGTCTTATCAGCTCAATAAGTCAGGACCTCAAATTAATTGAATAAAGTGGGTATTGAGGGTTTTCTGTTGTTCAGCACGCTTTTGCGCAGCCCCCAATCATCTTTTGAACCAAACTTGCGAGACGCAATATATTGATTCATTATTTCGGCAAAGAGTAACTTTGCTTCTTTGAGGACATGCTTGCACTCGTTACGAGCAGTGACAAAGACACGTCTGTTGCAATCAGACATGTCCCTACGGTATACACGGAAGTAGTAATTCCTGTGGGGCAATAGCTGCTGAACAAACAGCTCAGAACCAAGAGGATGAGCGCGATTTCACTTTATATTTTCTTGTAGGGATGAAAGCCTCGGTTCTAGCTTTTACTTAGGATGAGACCTCAGACGCACATTTTTGAACGGGGAGGTCAAAGACAATATTTCAGGAGACATCGCAAAGGAGATTACGGAAGAAGTTCCAATCTGCTAGTTGATAATAGATTTCTGTTGGTAGGAGATTCTTTCCTAGGGAAGGAGTAGAAGGAGATGTTAACAGACACGACGACATGATCAGAGTTGCCAAGAGAGCAGAGCTGCATGGCACGACAATACCAATACTCAGAGATGGAGGTAAAATAGAGAACAAGGGAAGCCTAACCATCATGGTTACTGGGGAAATGCATAGGAGAGACAACTACTTGTGTGAGAGATTGAGTGATGGAAAAGTTAAGTGTTTTTATGCCAGGAAGGCCAGTTAAAGAGGGTTTAAGCCATTTGGTATGGTGGGCATTAAAGTCACCAAACACAAATATGTTTGCAGATGAATGTAGAGAGATAGCCTTGTCTATATTATCAGAAATGCAATCGAGTACAAGAGTCTTTGGAGGATGGAGAGCGATAGAGAAAGAAGAGATAGCTTATAGATTCGAGGAGAGATAGACGGAGACACATGTATGAATGGCCTGGAGATTCGAGAGATAGTTCCCTAGCCAGTAGAAGATGGTCACGTGCGTACATTCGCAGGCCTTGTATGTGGGTAATAGATTCCTTTCTAAGGAGAGGAAGGTAACGGGGAATCGAGAAGTCGTCAGAGGAGCGGATTGACGGATTAAGGCTGGACTCGCAGAGAGCGCTCGCATGTCAGGGGACTTCACAACGATGAACAATTCCACACTGCAGAAGTTGGTCCGAATGCCACGGATGTTGGAAAAGAAAATGTTAAAGAGCTCAGGTGAATTTTTAAAAGCTGGTTTAGGTTTACTTTGATTGTAGTCACGGTGGGTAATGTTGGTAGTAAAAGTGAGAGGGCCTAAAGTAATAGTAGCTGAACAGTCATTTTATGGAACATAGGCAGAAATGAGCTGGCGCAGCCTGTACAATAATGTGGCCTGGGGGTTGCTCACCACTGGTGCGTGTAGGCACACTCTTCCATGCGCGATATGCGACTACAAGCACCCCGTTATTATGGAATTATGTGGATTAGAGCAGCCACCCAAGACGCTACGCAAGAGTTAGGGGCTCCTAACTACCAGTCGGTAACAGCAAACAGAGAACTGTCAACCCGGTACCCTCAGACGTTGTCACAGACTGCACATATCACAAGGGATTCACGACATCACTAATACAGAGGCCAGATAAAAGGAAAAGATCCGGGAACCCCTTCCTAAACAGGAAACAAGTGATGAGTCTCTATACCTGTTCAAGAGAAGGGGGAGGAGTATTGACCGTGCAATCGCTAGACCTATCTACTCCTATTACACACAAACACACACACAAGTAGAAAAAATTGTGCATATATAAAGTTTCAACTTAGTTTAAGTGCCAACATACATTTGGCGGGATAGAAGAAAGACTAAGCCACAACATGCCCGATACACGCGGCTGAGTTCGATGCTAGCATGAATTATTTCGAGGAATTCATATTCAAACAAAGAACTCAAAATAAAGACTGAAATGAGTGAGAGGCGGGAAGCTAAAATTTGCATCGGCAGCCAGGAACAGTATTCTAAACTAAGAGAATTACTAACAGTAATCGAAAATAATTAAATAAATAAAATCAATAGGAAGAGAAGAGATTGAAAATGAACGATTACTTACAAAAAGATTCAAGCAAGCTGACAGGCGACAGAGAACACACCAAATGCTATTAGACCGAACAAAATGCTGATAGTTGGTTTAAAGTATTCTCGTGTCTATCTTTGAGGGAATAGATACCTTTTGTATTATATTCTTCGCCACATTTGCATACGATGTTTAAAATAAAATCTTTTTCTAACACTTCGCCCGTCAGAGACCGACTATAATAAGAACATTCCAAAGACTGATTTTACTATTGAAGACTAACCTGCTCTTATAACAGGCACATCTGATTTGAATCTCTTTCTATAAAATCTAATCTCCTATATACAGTAAAGGCTGGACAATTTCCACAGCGATGAAATGACAGAGATTTTCGACTATGGGCAGAACACGTGAGCAAAGAAGAAATCTTAAGAAAACAGCAAGGAAACACATTTACAATGAGAAAGAGACACCTAAAATTTCTGAAAGACGCAATGAAAACAATCAAGTTACTTAATGAGATTTGGGAATCGATAACAGAGCATAGAGGAATAACAATGGTAAATGATAAAAATACATAGGGTAATAGGAGACAGAATATTATGGTGAGTCATGATCAACTATGTCTTGAAAGGACCTGACCCTGAAAAGAGGGAGATATTTTCGTCGAGTTTTGAAGCCAGATAGACGATTTTTAATAAATAAGAGTTTTCCATATCTGGAGTTATCTGATAACTGATTCTCTGATTATAGTTCTATTTCTTCTCAGACACAAAGCGATATTTATTCTGTAGAATACACAGAAATGTGGCACAAGGTCGATGGGGGGATTGGGGAAAGGACGGTCTTCTTCTGTTTTAACTATAACTTAGCTAGCGACAAACACTGACCCAATCGTACGAACAATATTCCTTTCACCAAAACAACACATTCATACGTACCTTTCTTACTACATCTACCATAATACCTCACTATCTCTATGAAAATACTAACTAGTCCCCATGTTTACAATTCGTTGTCTGTGTGGGGAGGGGAATAACATAACAATTCTAAAATCTAGCCACAATGAGTATTTACAATATGAATATAACACTATTTACAAGAAACTAAATAAAATAATATTAGTAATACCCCCCCCCCCCACAATCACTAAATGTGGCAGAAATACCAGTTCACTGGCCGAAATCAATGCGGGACTATAATAGTATAAAACATTCATTCATCCACAGCACACACACACTGACACGCACTCATTCAAACACAACAACAAATACGAAAACACTCACGCGAAACGAAAGGCGCCCCGCATCCACCTGCAAACTGACATCACTAACCACCTAACGATGGAGGGGATGGGGATTTTTCTCAGACATTAACATTCAGTATCATTAACTTGTTTAAATAGAAGAGTTCTTGTTGAGAAGATAAAAAAACAAAGTGTGGACAGCTTGTAATATGAGAAGGCCGGACATGTACGAGTGGGTGCTGAAAATTTCTAGGCTCGACCAAAATTCTGATGTCTGGTCATTTGGTTAGGATTTCAAATATCGTATTATTTTTTTCCGTTTGCTAAAAAGAAAGAGATGGCGATGCGAAAAATTAAAACGAAAATGATACAAAGTCGAGGAGGAAAAGACTTCTGAAGAGATAAAAATAAAATTTAAAATCAGCGCAGACTTAAGAGAAAGAAATAGTCAAATAGATAATAAGATAAAAAACGAAAACCACAGAAGAAAAATTACTGAGATAGAGAAGGAATGGAAGGGAAAATTACTATGTGAGACTAAGAGAAAGATTAATACGATAGAGTGATAAGAATGTGAAGAAAGAAAAAACGGAAAAAGAAAATAGTAATTGTAATATTTGCCATTTGGCTTTCATTCACCGAACAGTCAGTACTATTGTCAGTTGAAATTTATAAAATCATTCTTTTAAAACAATTTTTAAGGAAAAGAGGATCCTCAAGTCCAGTAACTGTTATCGCTCTTTCTGATATTGATGGGGGTTTCCTTTCTTATCTTTTATTTGAAGTAGTGTGGAATATCAACATCTTATTTTCTCTTCAAGTCACATGTGCTATTCATTTTAGCTGTTGCTACTGTTAGTAATCCCCAAGTGATGTCGTTTCTGTTATTTGCTAGGGTTCTTTGTTAATCTGTACCCCGAGTCCACAATGATCTTTGCCAAAGCCCTCGGGTTTCACTCGAGCAAACACATTATTTCTTCACCTGCAAACATGAAGCGGTTGTTATGAAGCGGTTGTATATAGCTGAGAGCTTAGGTATTTCTGAACGGGTTTGGCGCCATGCATGACACCCATATAAAAATCTCGATTTTACCAGGTTATGAAAATGAAGAACATGAATCGAGTTTTCAGGTTGATATTTTAGTTTTGTAGCAATTTGCGGTGTTGGGTGCAGTCTAATCTATGTTCAGTTTTCTTTTATCCAAGACTTAATTTGTTATAAACTGCGCCAGACGCCGAGGGATATAAAGTGTTTAGTATTCCCAAATCCTGAATTTTTATGATTGATTCAGGGTAGATGCCATCAGAGAATGCAAAAGAAAAATAATTTGAAAAAGAGCGGTAGAAGAAGCGGTGGAAAAGAAAGTGAGCGAGAATGGACAGAAAAGGAAAATAAATGAAAGAACGAAAGGAGAAAAGAGAAGAGTGATGATTTTAAAAAGATGGAAGTAAGAATAAAAGAACGAATGTCCGTGTGCGCAAAAGGAGAAGGTAGATAATGGAACAGCGGCTGAAGAGATATAGGCGAGAAGCGAGTAACGAGGGGAATAAACGTGAAAAAAACGAGACTGTACATAAAGAAAGGGGACTGCAAAGAAAAAGAATCGCAGAGAAAGAGAGTGGGTAATATTTTGGGAAGAGGTAAGAGAAGAAATATAAAGAATGTTACGAAGTTTAAGGATAAAGGGACGAGAAAAGAGATGCAAAAAGAGACCACATCAAATAGATAATATTTAAGCGCAAAATAAATCGATATGGGTCGATTATTTAAAACATTCTTGTTTTTTTTACCCTTAACTTTTCTAGGAGTGTTTGTTATATCAGTGAACCAAATATATATATATATATATATATATATATATATATATATATATATATATATATATATATATATATGTATATATATATATATGTATATATATATATATGTATATATATATATATGTATATATATATATATATGTATATATATATATGTATATATATATATGTATATATATATGTATATATATATATATATATATAATATGAATGTAACTTAGTTGGTATGACTATATATTTTGATTCATTGCGTTTTCTATTTTAGAATATTTTATGAGCCTTTTGTTTCGCATTGAATATAAAATAATTAGGATACTGAAGAAGCTTTTCAATGCATTTCTCCTCTTCTTGTAAATATTAAGGCTGCTCTTAAGTCGAATCCAGTGATTATACGGGATATTATTGTGTTGTTATGATGAGAATAGACATTTATTAGATCGTTTTTGTTGGTTGATTTCCAGTGGACACCAAGTTTTAAACTGGTGTTAACGGGATGTACCTTGATATCTAGGAAGGATGAGGAATTGTATTTTTCCATTTCGTATGTAAATTTTATTGTATGTTCAACTTGGTTTAGTTTGTTTGTTAGGTCAGGTAAATCAATATCACGAGGATATATTAATAGCTGTTGGTTGGGAGAACTTTCCCTTTGATTATGTTAGTTACTTTTTTAGGAGATTTAGTTATTTCTTGACTAGGACTTTGGTGTAAAGTGATTTTATATCTAGACTGGCCATGAGTTTGTCATTCGTGTTCCTTTTCCTGAGTTTAAAATTTAAATATCCCAACATTCCTGGTTCGCGCGTATGTGTAGTCGCACAAATATAACAAATTTAGTCCGATGAAGGACGAAACGCGCCACATAGAAAACTTTTTACACTATTTTATACATTTCCCCCAATATTGTTCTTGATATATAAAAATATACATTGTTATATATATATATATATATATATATATATATATATATATATATATATATATATATATATATATATATATATATATATATATATATATATATATATATATATATATATATATAGGTGTCTCTTTTCGTCTGTTTATGAATAGGGGTATCTAAAATCTATTCATAAAAACGCAAGATATGCTAAAATACAAATAGATTTCCCTCCATTTAAAACGAGCATTTAACATCTCTATCACCAAAAATGTTGAAAATTATTTTTTCTATGAATAAATATTCATGTGTATTCATGTATTTTAGAACGTTCAATAATATATAATTATATAATAATATACAAGTAAATGATTATATTTCGTTTATTGGTTTATGTTAAACCATACAAAATTTATTAAGAGTTATAAAGGACAGGAAATTGTGGAGAGACATGGTCGCCATCGTCCTGAAGAGACACGAAGAGAAATAACGTTTATGCATTGGCGATTTTTTGTAGGCGCCTTCCAGTCAGTGGTAATGGCGAAAAAGACTAAATTTGATAACCACTACTCTATACCGAGACATGCAGGCTATATTATGCGAATTCTACCAGAATAAACGATACACGCGGTCCAATCGATAACTCCATAGACTGACGCTGAATATTTATTAGAGAATTTCGATGAATAATATTCAATCCATGTGGCTAATATTCAACAATAAATCAAGTGCATTGATATAGAAAGATATTATGTTGAAAATAAAAAAAACTTGATCTGTAATATATATATATATATATATATATATATATATATATATATATATATATATATATATGATAAAAATGTAGTTTTAAGTTATGCTATATTCATAGGCTAAAATTCTCAATAAAAGGGATAGAGCGTATGTAATTATAAAATGGACATTGAGGACAACAACCAGAGGCGACAAAGATTGCGTTTTAGCATGAAACAGACTGTCACCATTATACACACACACTCATCCACGCATATACACACATATGTGTGTATGCGTGTGCAGTATGTGCGTGCACATCAGTAAGTTAACTTAATAATATATATGTATGTATGTATGTACTTGTATGTATGTATGTATGTATGTATGTGTGTGCTTGTATGCCTGCATTATAGATAACAAACATCTTCAGATTAAAGCAATGTTCTTCGAGAGTATTTTTTCCAGTTTTATTTTGCTGAATTTTACATAGATATCGTTAATCTATATATTACCATTTACTCACATAAACTGAATACATACATACTTTTATATTTATCTATATCTATCTCTCTTCATATATATATATATATATATATATATATATATATATATATATATATATATATATATATATATATATATATACTAGCATGGCCCGGCGTTGCCCGTGCTTGATTCAAAAATCGTACGACTCATACAGCAATCGCTATTACTTGACTTAAAATATTTTTGCCCTTCCTTGCATTTAAAGGAGTGCCCTTTGTCGTGATGATGTTGCTACATGCCTCACTTCTTGCACTGCGAATTTTTTCTAATCTCTATACTAAACATTAAATCTGTTACGAAAAAAAACAAACGAAATGAACACAAAACGATCAGCTTTAAAAAAGGACTCGTATCTGGAAAAAACGAATGAAAAAAGAAACAACAAATACTTTTTCACACCCAACCCAGTTGAGTTTAAGCTAGCGAATGATCCAATTGGAGTAAAGTGCTATGCAGATTTAAATTTTTCTCACTTGTGACGAATGCAGATATCGATTTTTTTGCATGCTAGCATGCTACTTAACATTCGTGTCAGTCAGCTGCTGCCTCTCTCGCTGGCCAATAGAATCTTCCTGCCTATTCGTGGCAGCCAGCTATCGGCTCTCTCTCTCTGGCCAGTAGAAAATGGCCACAAACTACATAAAAACTGCCGTAGAAGCATGAAAAAATCGATTATTTCTACTATCGATGGGAGTTGGGAAATGCAAAGTCAGTCTTGGCCTTTTTACTAACTTAGAGTATGTGCATATCATATAAATTTTGGTGCAAATCCGTCGAAAATTGCGGCCGTGCATACGTTACACACACATACACACATACATACACACACACGCACACATCCTGCCTGATATATATATATATATATATATATATATATATATATATATATATATATATATATATATATATGTGTGAGTTTGTGTGTGTGTGTGTGTGTGTGTGTGTGGATGTATGTGTGCGTATCACATACGCTCCAAATATTTACAAAGCCCAAAATATATGCATAGTAAGGGGATAAAATCGCACTTACTTTTTTTCGACCGGGAACGGACGTTGGTTTAAAAATCTCTCTAATCAGTGCGAGGAATATTTGTCTGCAAGTTACAAACAATCTGCTGTACACACCAACAAGGATCGTAACAATGCTCTTCTAAACAACAATAATATAAATATTAGTAAAAAAAGGAAAAATAAATTATTTTTCAGTCAATGTTGGCCAGCCATACGGTTTAGCCAAACCACTCGATGTCAGTTCATATTTGTTGGGCATTAGCTAAGCGTTGAGCCATTAGCGTTCCTTGCCTTTTTATGTTACGTTCTACCTGATTGATTCATTACTTGTGTGATCGATACAGAAAGTCGGCAGGTGGTCGGTTGTGATCCAGCTGATAATTTTATATATTTATCTATATTTTAATTCCCTTTTTTTGAAGGACGCTAACCTTATAATCAGAAAGTGAGATGAAATTTCTAAATGCTAAAAGTCTACTCAAACTGCCAACAATCTCTTCAATATTCTGTCTGGCATCAACAGTATTGGCCCAGTCCTTTTCTGGATCACAGAATGTGTCCTATTCTTTATGAAATCCTTGGTTGCTTTCCATTAATTAATAAGCATAATAGGATAATACAATGGATCTTCTACCCATAATGCACAAGTAACCAGCATATATAAATAGCCGAGTCAAAACACATGGCCTGCAGATTGCGTTTAAGCATGAAACAGAATGTCACCACCGGGTGTTGACATTAATGTTCACTTTTATATTTACATACATTATGTCCGTGATAATGTGCACTTTAACTCATAAATATAGCGTACATGACAAATATATTTCATCATATCTATCTATCTATCTATCTATCTATCTATCTATCTATCTATCTCTCTCTCTCTCTCTCTCTCTCTCTCTCTCTCTCTCTCTCTCTCTCTATATATATATATATATATATATATATATGTAGTAGAGTATATTCGTGTATGTTTGTGCATGTATGTGTGTTCATTGGGTGATTATCTTCTCCTTCGCGTGTATATGCCGGTAAACAAACACACATTAATACTATCCTGTTTATCTACGCATGTGCATATAGAACCCTAATAAAAGCACATTTCAACGCTCAAATAGGTAGCATAAATAAACCTTTATATGCAAGCATTACATTTAGTTTTAAAGCCAGCTTCATACGAGGGTCGTTCAAAAGGTTCCAAGCCTCACCCAGGAAGAAGAACCATAACTGAATTTTTATATTAGGCAGCACAATACCACTAGAAAAAAAACTAATTCAGATTTCTGTCTTAATTTCTGTTCGGGTGAGGCCCATAGAAATGAGAGAGGTGTGCAACAAATCTAAAAATGAAGAAAAACAGATGCCCGATCAGTCATAAAATACTGCAAAAGAAAGGTATGACCCCAAGAAAAATCCACGAGGACCATTTCGTCGTGGATTTGTTGCTGAGGGATCCTCTTCTTATGCAACTGAGAAGAAGTGGGCTGCGGAATTTAAGCGGGACAGGGAGGGGCACAGAAGATAACCCTCGGTCAGGGCGTCTAAAAACCGCAACCACTTTTGAACCAGTTGATCTCCTTAACCGTATGGTTTTCAATGACACGTCTTAGGCATTAGTTATGTTTCGGCCCATACTGTTGTAACTGAGATATTGGAGATGAGCAAGCCGTCTGTAAGATGGGTTCCAAGAATGCTGACACCAGAGCAGAAGCTGAAAAGGGCTGACATTTCTGGGGAACTTCTGACTTGCTTCCAGGCTGACCCTGATAATTTCCACCGCAGATGAGTAACTCAAGATGAAATCTGGGGTCACCACTTCGAGCCTGAATTAAACATTCAAAGCAAACAGTAGAAACACTCCACCCTGAGGAACATAAAACAAGCAGCGTCTCTTGGCAAGGTGATGGCTTTTTTTGATTTTTTTATTCTGAAGGCGTAATCATGATAGACTACCTGAAAACTATAGTAACATAAGACATAAAGTCGAAACATAGAAGGAAGTTCAGGGCAGGTATGGTCTTGTTCCAGGATAACGCGCCCGTTCAAACTGCCTAGATTGCATCCAAGTGTTGCTTTGAATTGCTACCCATCCCCCTTACTCACCAGAATTAGCTCCATCTGACTTCTTCCTGTTTCCTAAACTGAAATCCCACCTGCGTGGTTGAAGTTTTAGAAACAATGATGAGATCATATGTGCTGTGGAGGATTTTTTGAGGACCAAGACGTCACCTTTGTACGTGATGGGATTGCAATGCTTAAGCATCGTGGACCAAGTGTATTGATGTCAAGGGGGACTATATTGGAAAATAGTGAAAAACTGTTTTGTTCCTTCAAATCCTTCTGGTTGTGATTTAGAATCTATTGAGTATCATTAGCCTATATCAACAGTACTTTAGTTCTCTTTTTTACTTATAGGGAATATCTCGAAAACTCATCTATAATTTTCGAAGCTTATCTAATTCTCTAGATAAATTATCTTTTGATGATCGTCATTTTTCTGGAGGTCTTTGAGTACAGATGATATATTATTCCTTTCTAAGCCCCATAATCAATAATTAATTGCTGCCCTCATCTGGCCACATTTCAAGTGACATTTTAAATGCTTAAACCTGTTTTTGAGCAGTGCAGTGAGCTATTGTTTCATTTCAGTACCTCTAGAGACTTGAGTGCTTATTCGAAAATAATACCTCAATAGTAACAGGATCTCGATATGCAACCGCCATTTTACCAATTGACTCTCGTTTTTATTAATATTAATTTACCTTTAATGTGTTGCTTCAGTCTAAATTAAACCCATTGTAATTATTCTGATTGGTCTCCACCACACTCGCTGATTTAACAAAAAGACTTTACTCATACGAGCAAAAATAATTAGAGAAAAAAACTGACTAAAGTTTATTCAATAAATATCACGGCACCTTTGATGAAACAGTTCTTTGGCTAACAGAAACGAAAAACAATACATATGAAACACATGAGCGAGAACATTGACAACTTTAATGCAATTAAATTGAATTTTAGTTCATTATCAGATTCAGAGGCAGTAGAGAATTATTGTAGAACATTGGGTTTCGAGAGGGTTGTTTTTATGTTTACATCAAAATACTTAGGAATACGGTCAAAACGTAAATGGATTGCCCAATCTGAAGGTATTTTTAACTGGATCCTACCTGCAAGGTTACAGGTTTATTTTATCAAAACATGTCACCATGTTGCAAACATTTGGCTGTAATGTGCCTGCTACATACTTATCACCCTGCTTGTCATAATGGGTATATTGCGTTTCATGTATTCGTTACTTAGCCTTTGTTGGTGGACTGCTTCTCACTAAATAATAATAATAATAATGATAATAATAATAATAATAATAATAATATGATAACATTATAGTAGTCATAGATAGGTTTTAAATGTTTACATGAAATAAGTCTAGAATAAAGCACTAAAAATTGAGAATAAATTTGATATGCACGAAAACTTTATATATATTGAGGAAATTATAACGAATACAAGTCACGCAGATAGTAAAACAGTTTCCACATCCATTTAAACTTCACCTTATTAAAATTTACCTTCATACATGTAGATTGTATATACATACGCATATAACACCGAACAATTCATTTTATATTCATACAGTTATATACAAATATATATATATATATATATATTGCAAATATTTACTAACTTATAATATTTTCATTTACATTCATAAACATTTACAAATTACAGATTTATGCAGTTGCATAAACGTACGAAAACTTTTATATTCGAAACTTAATAATAATCATTTTCTAGTGGTGCACATGACTAAATGGCCGTTTCCATAGAATAAAAGCATTCATAGTCATATGCATGCACAGATCACACTCATACGCACGTATTTGTAATTATCATATATAACATTGCAGGGACATCATTATAACTCTTTCATCTTTGTGCATAGAGAGTTAGTTCCCTTTATAAACCAGCTCTTATTCTTTTTCATGTGTTCCAATACGTCTAATCTTTGTTTCGCTTTTTAAAGCCAGAAGCAAGAACAAAAACAATACGAAATCATTGAAATACATAGCACAGGGGAATAACTAAAAGTTATTCACTTTGTGATGGTATTTAGTCAAGATACATTGAATGTTACTTCCTAGCTCTCCACATTTCTTAGCAGAGCAAGGTCATATGATGAAACACAGGGCTCAGAGCGAGTACAGGTTTTGCATGCACCGTTGGGTCTTTTTTCCTGCCTAGAGCGAGAGAAAAATATGACGCGTCTATCAAAACGAGGTAAAAAGGCGGGAATATCGATTGATGATGTTTTGTTAGTGAACCAAACCGTGGCAGGAGAATGTTATTTGCGCTTGTCACTCGTTCACTTTTCCGTATATTCCCTCTGATTATTACTAATGCGATCGATTGAATAACTGTCCCTTTTGTGAAAACAATGGGAATTAAAGAACAAAAAAGTAAAGTAAAACAGTCCTCCATTCCATTTCTTACACAGATACAAGCGGGAATACATAGAGGTATTTAAGTTTTTACACTTTTATACATGCATCTCTCTTCTTGGTCCCCCCCCTCTCTCTCTCTCTATATATATATGTGTGTGTGGGTGTGTGTGTGCGCGCGCGTGTGTGTATGTGAGGTGTAGGTGGACGTGCATATGCTTATATTAGATGTTATGCTTGTCCTTTCTGCAAGCTATAAATTCATGATCTAAGGTAGAAGATATACCTCAATGAATAAGCTAGACTAACGCAGAAATGATTTGTTGATAGAATAATTTCAACTCATATATTATTCTATTCAGATTAGTTTCCTTATCATATAGTCACAACATTTCCGCTATTTTACCTTCTGGACTTTTTCAGGTCTCTATCGTATCTGGATTCGGAAAGCTGGTTTTCAAGGGATTCAAGCATTCGCATTTAGGATATTCCTCTTCCTCCTCTTTAATGCCATTTGACTCCCCAGTGTGGAATGCAGGTTCACTGCCTCACCACCTAATATATCTTTACTGTGGTATCTGTAGTAAATAATTTTTACAGGTAAGTTCATCGACATATAGCTAGAGAGACGTCTTCTCTGGTATTTGACCCATAGGTGGGTGAAGAAGAGATACCTTTCCCCAAGGGAATTTCTGCGAAGGTGAATGCAACGATTTCGGTGGGAATCTAAACTCAGAATTCCGCTTCCATTTTCGCACCGATAACCACGACATTACACGCACTTCACTCATATAGGAGATAAACGCATTACAATGTTTCTGCCCCTAAACACTATATTTGTGTATTTTAATATATATATATATATATATATATATATATATATATATATATATATATATATATATATATATATATATATATACGCATTTATCTATCCTGAACCGCTATTTATTTTTGCAAGAAAAAGAATGGTATTTTTTAAAAAGTCACTTAAAATTTATTAGCAAGTCTCATGGCTAAGTAAGTCTCTAAAGAAGAGAGCAGAATTGATGAAATGGATGCTTGGAAAAGTAAAAAAATAATATAAATATTTCATACACGAAATTTTAATCTGCATGATGAAATGTTTGTTGATTTGAGGTTGTATTAAATAATTAATTACTGTCGCTAACAAAAAAGTTGGCAAGATGACAATTAAAAATTATTTTTTCTCTCCAAATTTTTATCTAATTTATTCCTATTAGCAGAGAACCGTGCCAATTTCATAGACTATTCATTTGTTGAATGAAAAGAAGTTGCCACAATAACGTTGGAAAAGTATCTGAACAATGACTTGCTTAAGAAATGATGCATGTTCAAATTGAATTTGGTCTGTTCTATCTATCTATCTATCTATCTATCTATCTATCTATCTATCTATCTATCTATCTATCTATCCTGAGGCCAGTGTACTAATGATGAGGGGGAATACGTTGATGATATAGGTATTCATAGTTCCTGATGACAAAGTTGCTGGTGATAAGTATTCATACTTGGGATAAAATGAACTTGAACCAAAAAATCAACATTCTTTTTCTCTTGTTTTGTTTCCTTTAGGATGATTACATTCGCCGGTGTCACAAGTAATTCTCTGAACGTGTTCCAGTTGAACACGCTATATATAATTCTCATTGCAAATTGTATCTGTTACATTGTAGTTTCGGCATTGCTTTGGTTTTCTTTAGTTTCTGTAGTTTTACTCTTAAGCAGCATACGGCTAAAATGTGGTCGCTTCCACAGTAGGCACTTGAGTATATTTTATAGTGTAAAACTGTGTTTGTTAACCTTCCTTTGATAATTATGCAAAAAAAGTAGTTCTTAATGTCTCCCACAAGCTTCTCATTGTCCATAAGAATCTTGTATGTTTTTGAAATTTGTTGTCTTTTACTGTGCACCATTGGATTCATCTTTCGGACCTTGACAACTATTTTGGCATCGTGTTCTTTTCTGACCTTAGCATTCAGCTTTCCCATGATGATGAAAAATTTCTGTGATTTACTAGGCATTATCCAGTGAGCTGGATTTCTTCCTCCAAGCTTTTTATTTGTCTGTGTGTATTCAATAACTGACATTTTAAAGGTTCCTCTTTCAGCTTAACTAAAAGAATTCTACCAGAAAACAAAATAAACACGTCTTCACGATATTATCTACTATTAACTCTACTCCACTTTTATTTTTCTCTGCCTACAGATATGATACTGTGTGCATCACACACGACCAGAATGGTAATATCTACACTATTCATTTCCTACTTGATCAATCACTTTTACTGCATATTTTGGAAAGTAATTTGAATTATTTAAGAGCGCACATACCTTAATATATATATATATAGACAGACTCTAAAAACTGCAAATTTAACATCAAATTATTACAATTTAATCATGATAAAAGCATTTAAATCTCGATTCCTTAAAGTATAAATAAATCATTTGATGAAATTGTGAATTAAAGTTACCTTCATACTAATATACATAAATAAAATTATAAAATCTCAGTGTAAAACTTTTCAACGAGATTAATATGTCGTTCCATTACCGATACAATTTGGAAAGCCATTGAAAAAGACAAATAAAATTGATCTCGATTAGTACAATATTTAATTTCAGGCACTACTGTCCATCCGAAATAAAAAATAACATATTTTGAAAAATACAGTTGACAAGAGGATTAGCTATCATATGATGAACCTTCGACATGGTCTGTGGCATTTTTATTGCCTTGTAACCGACCAGAATTATTTATTTCTTTTTACTGTATACATTTATTCAGCAGATACTGTAACGATAATAAGTCATTAAATTGAAATGAATGGTTGGTACTAAAACAACATAAAAAAAGATATTACACCAAAATAAATCTTTCTGGTCACTAAATGTAAAACTAATTTCCCACCAACTATTTTCAGTTTAGTAAGCAAGGCTTACCAAAATGAACTGAAGTTTCAAAACACTATCAGTAACGGTAGACTTTATGATTTAAATTCCCCCTTGCAGAAATTGGCCCAGCCGGATCACACACACGCAGACACACACACACACACACACACACACACACACACACACACACACACACACACACACACACACACACACACACACAAACACACACACACACACACACACACACATATATATATATATATATATATATATATATATATATATAATGCAATAGGTAAAGTAGTAGTGTAGTTGTGGTAGTATAGCTGTGGCAACTATTGAATAGATAGATGATTTAAGACTATTTGATAGAGGATTGATTGTTTATGCCCAGAAAGATAAAGCGCTTTCCGAATTGGAAAATGCTCAAGGTTGCTTTTTGCAAGCACACTAAGAATAATTTAATTCTGGACACATATCAAAGTCACCGGAAATTGCGGCGTCTGCAGGAGATGTAATAACGAGGCAGTTGGCTACTGAAAAGGTCGGTAATCACGTAAATGAACGAGATCATTCATCAATTCACATCCCATTTCAAAACTGATGCTACTCAACTCATCGTAGTTAAATGCATTGTAAAGTATACACTACAGTCCATAAAGTCTTGTGCTTATCGACCAACAAATAGACCATTACAAAGGTGGGCTGAAAAGTTCATAAGCTGACTATGAAGGAATGATGCTAGAGCTATGAAATCTTTCATCTCTTCTATTAATAGCTGCTTTATTTCTTTCCAGGTAAACTGACATCTGACTGTTTAAAGACGAATGAGGAGAATAGGGAAGGTGATCAATTAATTCAATGCCAAAGTTACGCACAGCAACCATTGAAACCAAAGAGCATTGTCCTAATGAAGCAATACTCATTTCATCAGTTTTCCTGTGCATTTAGCTTTGATAGCTTTTTATAACTGTCTCAGCAAGTTAGCATATTACTCTCCATTGACAGTGTGGAAAGGTTGAAGATAGTCAATAAACACTGTACCTTTTGTGTCTCAGATGAAATAACATTGGCCTTCTTTGGAGCATGGATTGTCTCTTTGTCTCTGGCACAAAGTGATACGCCCAATATTCAATGGCACAAGCTGCCAACAATTTCAAATTTTCACGTGATGAGTCTGATGCGCTTTCGACGAGGTTACAGAAACTTTCTTCCTGCCAAGTTCATTGTACAGAATATTCTCAACTCTCTCACAGGTTATGCTAATAGCATTAGCTATTTGATTTATAGTCAATCGTCTGTCATCCATCACCATGTGGTGAACACGATCCCTGTTTTCTTCGGTAGTGTCAGTTGTACGACGTCCAGACCTTGGCTCATCTTCATTAATTTCCCTTACTCTTCTAAATTCAGTTGCTCACTTTTGCACTGTTGATAAAGCTGGAGTGTCATCCCCTAATGTATCACGATGCTAAATTTTGACTATTTTCAAGAGTAGTCACTACTAGTTACTTTTGTAGTATTCTTTGAACAGACAGATGTCAGTTTAATCGGAAATAATTAATACAATTATTAAGAAGAAGAGTTGAGATTAATGCATGCAAGATTACACAGTTCTAATATCACTCCTTTATAATCAGCCTATGAACTTTTCAGCCTATCCTCGTATTTACACCACAATGTGTGTTATTGAACAATAAAAGACTGTTCAGACTACCTCTTTAATGCGGACGTTTGGGCCTGTGTGTGGAGGCTGCGTCATTTTTTATGAAGCTATGGATCCAGTAAGGTGCTATGATCCTGAAGAGACATGACATTTTAGTAGATGTCTGTTATCGCGCAGGAGTCCAGATTTCGGCTCTTCTCGCCTTACTGTTCATAAATCTTTGTATAATCTATCTATACATAAGCGACATGTTGGTAGTCAGTGTTGAGTGATCACCAATGTGGCCGAACATTAATTGGTAATAAATTTATGAAAACATAAAAATGTTATTATATAGTAGTTTGACGGTGTTGAAACGGTGGACTTCTTTTTCTTCTATTTTATATCCATAGACATTTTGTCAAGTCGAGTTTGAAATTTTTTCGTTTGGATGATGATAAACATTATCACTTCCAATTCAGGTCAAAATAAGTGTTATGTCGTCTAATTTTATTTAGATATATAATCAACATAACAAGTATTACATAAACATTTATGCTAAGTGTGTTAATATACTTGCTGGAATGAATACCTGAAAGAAATGTTTTCTTACTTGTACTCTACTGATGGCTGTTCACATCAAAGTACTTCTTTTGTGAAGCTTTGTATTTTGTGAGATGTTAGTGTCATTGCTATAAACATTCTTATAACACATTTTTGGGAATACCTTTCAGTAAAGTAGTTACGTGTTGCTGGTTATCAGCAAACATTTGTGCTTACAAGTCATTTTCAATTTTGGAAATAGCCCAGAATCGTAGGTGTTTAAGTCTTACGAACATGGTAGATGGCCTTTATTCTTAGCTAGGAACTAGGGAATACGTCAGAAGCATTATCATGATGGAGAATACAATTGCCAGGATAGATTTTAGTTTTTTTTTCCCTGTGAAAATTCTCGTAACATCATCACTTCCAAACAAACACGTTGATTGACAGTTTGTTTTTTGGCTAAGAGTTTTCTAGTAAACTATCTTTTTATTATCAAATAAACCCTCAAGCAGGGTCTTTTTTATTACCTGGTCGTATTGAAAACTTTGATCCATCGCCAGTGACGAAACTGTTAAACATATTTGCATTATTGAAAAGATGAGAGGAAAGATAAAGCTGACATTGTTTCTGCTAAGCAGTCAAGATTCGAGGCACCATTTTTGAGAAAACTTTTTTTTCTATTTCCGAACGCCTATGTTAGATTCCGACCCACTACTTTCCACAACACATATTTTCTAATGTAAGTGAATTCGTTCTTCCTTAAGTTCCACATTATCATCGCCACATTTGGCTAGAAAAAACTTCGTGTAGATATCTTCCAAGTAGAATCTATTTTTAATGATAAACAACAAATAGTCATTGACCACTTAAAGGGTGGAAGCATCTGAACATTCTTAGCTCTTTTTCTTCCGAATTGACCAAACGTACTGAGCCAAGGTTAATAAAATTCAAAATGCTGTTGCTGTATTGTAGTTTAATTAAAGAAAATCAAATATGACTTCATTTTCGTTGATTTCTCGCTTTCTTTGAAATAATTGGAGAGAGAATGTGAGTTTGAATTAAGGAGAAGGATTTTCTAGTTAAATTATGTTAACAGTAGAACACTAACCATGGGTATATAGTACCCAGGGAACATTTTCCTATTTTTAATTACAATTTTCAGTACTTGATTGTCTTACCTAAATAATATGTTGTTCAGTTCCTATTAATGTTAACACAAAGTACAAAGTTTGAAGTGCCTGGATGTAAAATATTTCAAATAAAGATTTATATTACTTTTTTTTATATTTTCAAAATCGAGTATGATATACCCGTGGTTAGTAGTGGTATAACTTTAATTGATGGTTAGTGTTCTAGTTTTAATGTCATGTCTCTACGATGTAGGCTACAACGGTTCTCCACTGATTTTTTTTTCATTTTCATGAGTTCATAGCAAAAAATTGTGGAATGGTTTGCCGTTGTTTTCTCCACAGATTTAAATTCAGAATAATCCCTTTTACTAGAATCCATTGACGGCTATAGAGATCAGTGTAGACTGCTATTTAACCCATAGAAAGGGAGTGAAGGAGAAAAGATGGATTCATGCTAAGGCCATTAATGCAAAGTTATCTACTCGCAGTGACATGATGTGACACAAGGTCGTTTTTAACGTGGGGTTACCATCGGCAAATCTCAAAATTGCCTGGCTCAATGGTGCCAGTATTCCACCAGCTTTCTCTTTTTTTTAGCGTAATGATTAAGGTACTGCCGCAAGGTTGGCGTTCCGGAGACCAGGCACCTTCTGCATTGATCAAAAGGAGAATAGATACCACACATTCATCTCGGCCAAAAGGTCGAGAAGCGAATAAAATACCAATCTTAGGTTTGGTTCAAGGCCACAAAGATGGAGCACACAGTGAGGATCAAAATCATCACATAGTAATAATGGTTAAGCAGACTAGCTCGGAAACCATCACCCCACAAGGAGGCACCAAAGGGAATTATTGCAAAATTAAAACCATCAGACTAAGCCGGAATTTGAACTCAGCTTGTCGAGTTTACTTTCAATTTTAAAGCTTGAATATCTGCCTTATTTATACTACCCATTTTTTCTATTTCTGAATACTTTTCATTGAGCCATTCCTCTTTTGCCTGCCTCCATTTGTTTTTAATTTCTTTGTGTAATATACTATATTCTGGACCATATCTTTGTAATTTTTTGCTGTTTCCTTTCCATTATACCGAGAATTTTATCTGGCATTCACTCATTTTTCCTACGTTTACTTTTCCTTGAGATGAACTCATTTGCTGATACCACTAAAGCTTGTCTTACGTATGTCACCTTCCATTCTCATTTAATTCAATGTATTTGATTTTAAGACTGTCAGTATACATCTCTTAGCCATATGGGTCATTCAATAGTCTGTCGTGTTGGAATTTGGGTGATGCTTTAGCCTACATTAATTTATGTAGTTTTATTCTGAGGTCATACATGACTTGAAGGTGGTCACTCTCACAGTCGGCATTCCATTCCCTGCTTTATATTACTGGATCACAAATATGCTTGCACAAAAAAAATTGAATCGTTATTTAGTAGAAATTTCTGCTGAGGTCTTGGTAAAATTGGACGAATATCAGAACACTTTGTTAGATTTTATTATGAACATCGTTTTTACAATGACATTGGTAATTACCGTGCGATGTTGGTAAAACGTTCAATATATACTAATATTAACAGGAACAATATATCGTATGAGTTTTAGTTGATAACTTATTTTGGAGAGTTTTACCACTTAGACAAACGTAATACAACATAATCTTATATTACGAATATTATTTATGAATAAATCCAAAAGATACAAGGCAAAGAAACATTTTTAATTAACACAATATCCTATATACCGGAATACATTATTTTATACGTTAATTTGGTTACTTCGGCTTTCTATAACCTTCACCAGACTTTCATCTATTTATTTATACTGTTTCCATTTTTAAATTATTTGCAGCATTTTTGTTTTGTTTCGCAGAAATATTTGTTTAAACATTACCTTCTCTTTTTATGAATATAATTATATTCTAAAAGTCTTACCAACATCCGTTGGGGAATACTAATTTTATTGTGAAAACGTTAACTTGCATAATAAAATGTGACACTCTGCTGCTGTGACTAGTACAGCCGACATACTAGCCACACAGACTTTGTTGTGTAGATTACCTTTTTTTATATACCAAATCACATCGGCTCCACACTGAGGATGATAATTCAAATTTTTCTTCCGAGCTTAAATCAGTCAGCCGTATCTAATAATGACAGTGAAAGTAGGTATTCATTTAAATCAATCAAGCCAAACAAGTTTTACTTTTACAAGATTATGTGGAATTTTTCTTTTGAAAGCGTATTGTGTTATTCATAAATGTCATTTCTGTCTGTCCCTCTTTAATGAACAATATATATTAATATATAATCGTGTGCATGTAGCTATAGATATTTATTTAACATAGCTAGCATGGTAAAAGGCTCAATGATCACTGAGTGTTTATAACAAATACTTTATAACACTTGCACTCATAAGCACAATATCAGGTAGTTGTGGACAGAGATGTATACTCAGCTTGTCTTGAAGACCACTACACTGAATGAAACCCTAATTCGTCCGGCATACTCTCTGTAATATAGATTTAAGACAAGATAAGTTAAAACGATCATTTAAAAAAATGATATAATTCGCTCATTATTGGATAATTCCACTTAAAAAAATAAAGAAATAAAAAAATTAAAAGGATTAAACTCAAGCACACCTAAATAAATATCTACAGGTCGTAAAGTAACAATTATAGATCAATATTTCTAGCTAATATAGGGTGTTGGACCGATTTTCAATGTGAATTAAGTTAAGCGTCCAATGATTTTTTTCTTTTTCTTTCAGATTTAATAACTTAAGTCTTTGGCAATTTTAACCCTGGAAAGATTAACAATCAAACAACGTGTTAAATTTATCGAAGCCTATTACGAAAATGGATGTTCACATTTATAAATATACGGCCCAATGATTCTGCTAGCAAAAAATGCACACCAAACAGTGACCTTTTGTGGATACAGTGGCTTTTCAACAATCGTCCTTGGATTTTCATCAGCCCAAATGCGACAATTCTGCTTATTATCGAATCCACAAAGATGAAAATAGGCTTCATCACTAAAGAGGATTTTTTTTCGAAAAATATTCATTAGCTTGTCTTTGCTGGTGCACCCAATTAACGAATGTACGGTGCTCCAAATGGTCAGCCGGTTGCAGTTCGCTTGTCAGTAGGTTTTAGTAAATGTGTAGAGACAATACTTTTTCAAAATTTGATTTCGGCTACATTCTCGTGTACTGCAGCAATGTTTTCAGCTGAACAACGTAAACGAGCATGCAATGGTGTTTTCACATCTGCCACCGACCCAGTTTGTTTGAACTTACGAACAATTTTTCCAATTGCACTCTCGGTTGTTCGATTATGTTGACCAAAAAAATCGCAAACTGCGCGAAATGCATTTCTGTTTGATCGTCCATTTTTGTAATAGGCTCTGATAACTTTAACACGTGGTTTGATTGTTAATCATTCCATGGTTGAAATTGCCAAAAACTTAAGTTGTTAAATCTGAAAGAAAAAGAAAAAAATCATTAGACGCATAAACGTAATTGACATTTAAAATCGATCCAAGTTATTGGAACAACCCATATCTATTCTTTAATGGAGGAAACGTATTGGTCCGAATCAGCTATGGATTTAATAAGCAGATAGATTCGGATATCCAGTATGTATGTGTGTGTGTGTGTAACGAATGCACGGCCGCAATTTTCAACGGATTAGCACCAACATTTACATGCACATGCTTCAAGTTAGTGGAAGGCCAAGACCGACTTTGCATTTCCCAACTCCCATCGATAGTGGAAATAATCGATTTTTTCATGCTTCTACGGCAGTTTTTATGTAGATTGCGGCCATTTTCTACTGGCCAGAGTGAGAGCCTAGGCTGGCTGCCACGAATAGGCAGGATGATTCTATTGGCCAGCGTGAGATCCAACAGCTTACTGACACGAATGTTAACTAGTATGCTAGCATGCAAAAAAAATCGATAGCTGCATTCTTCACAATGGGAAAAATTTAAATCTGCATGGCAGTTTACTCCAATTGGCTCATTCGCTTGATTAAACTCAACGTTGATTCTGATTCCGCAGAACTGGGTTGGGTGTGAACAATTATTTGTTGTTAACATTGTTTTTTCATTCGGTTTTTCCAGTTACGAGTCCTTTTTAAAGCTGATCGTTTTGTGATCATTTTGTTTAGTTCTTTTTTAGTAATAGATTTAATGTTTAGTATAGAGCTTAGAAAATATTCGCAGTGTGAGATAGGCAAGAAGTAAGGCATGTAGCAACATCAGCACGACAAAGGGCACTCCATTAAAGGCAAGGAAGGGCAAAAATAGTTTAAGTCAACTGACAGCGATTGCTGTATGAGTCTTACGATTTGTGAATCAAGTACGGGCAACGCCGGGCCATGATGGTAGTAATAATAATAATATGCCCATGTGTCAGAAAAATGTTTGCTTACTAGATATCGTCATTAATGAATTTCGCAAATCGATCTTCTCCGGGGCAAATTTAATCATTGAATAGGTCGTTGTTAAGCAAACTAATATCTAAGCCATTATGAATAACTTATATCCTAAATTCGTGCTCCTTAAACGTGTCCGTGTGCCAATGTTTACTTTGTAAAGATTGGCGTTAGTATACACAAATCTTTTCAAGTTTATGGAAGTATCTTAAAAAATCACGACATTGAAAGCCTTACATATGATCTCTCTGTTGGCTTCGTTCTAACAGCACAATAATCAAAATAAAAAAAAAACTAAAAAAAAAAACTATATAAATAGCCTGTTACTTTCAGTACCTCTAAAAGCAAGCGTGTATTATTTCATGAACACTAATCAGAACCGGAGCCTTATTCCATTACAATGAACAGTGGTACCCTCAACGAAGTGCAATGCTTTGAACGTCTAATGGGATGTTCACTCCAGACCCCAAGTGGAACCCATACATACGATCCTTTCCTAAAGAAGCTGAAAAATGGACGGCTCGTTCTACTGCTCCATGAAGTATCTAACTTCTGCCATACATTAGCTTTACAAGAGTTAGATTAGACCGAAAATGGAGTAGTGCTGCCTTATCTAGACTGGAGCTGCTCAACATTCTTTACGGCCGTGACATAGTTAAAAATCTTTTACGCAGCCTTGTGAGAGATGAAAACAGTTTTAACCTCTTCAAGTTAGGGATCACTCATTATTTTCTTAATCCTCATAATATTCACCGCATTCTATCTTTTTCTATTCACATTACACACCTCATTTAGTAACTCTCTACAACGAGTGGCACGAGTCTTGATTTGTGCGAACTTTATTAATAAAATGATTCGCGAAGTTCTTTTATTTCAGTACACTTTTCCTAGGAAATCAAGTTAATGTAAAATCATTGAAATAATTGAACAAAAATGGAAGTTAAGCCTGAAATAGAAGAAACATTTATTGATATAAATAAAGACAAAAGACTGAATACTGATACTCACATATTTATTTCGCAATATTAAACGAATCACATCGACATTTTGTTCGATTCTCTTTATTATTAGGATGGATTATTCTCAATTAAAATGTTCTTTGAATTCATTTTTCTTGTTCGTTAAACCTTTTCTGGGAATGTCTGATTAATTTCCCACGTCCACAAACTCTTGTACACGTACATTGACTACAACAGTGATCTTTACGCACACTATCAGATTTAGATAGCTTTGAGCGAAAGAAAAAAAATTCCAAGGCAAATTGACCATGAAGCCTAGGTACTTTAAATTCGTCAAATAATAATGAAACAATACAAATCACGCATACACACATTTGTACACAGGAATGCACTCATATACATGTCAATTTTTATTTTGTTTTTGTACCATTGATAAATAATATTAAAAAAACGAAGTAACGATACAAAATAGAATAATGGATAACATCGGAATAAAATGTTTGGATAAAAACTGTTAAAACATCACAAAGACAAAAAAAATCAAAGCTTAAGCAAAAACTTACATTTACATACAAGAATGAAGCACTTAACACACGTTTTAGTGTTGATATCAAATTTCGTACACTTTTATACATTTATTGTCTCAGGTAAATGCTGTCTTCTTCTTATTATTATTCTTCTTCTTATTATTATTATTAATAATAATAATAATAATAATAATAATAATAATAATAATAATAATCATAATAATAATCATTTATAAAATTGTCATTCAGAATTATATCAAATTATTTTTATTGGCAAAGAAATGACTGACATTGTTTACAACATAAAGTTTTGAAAATATGGCCTTTGTATACACACACACTCATATATATATATATATATATATATATATATATATATATATATATATGTTTATATATAATAATAAGAGCTGGTCACTCGTATTCGAGAATACCTGTCTTTTAGGGCGGCTAGCCAGTCCCTATTGCAGACGCTCGCTCAGGCACATTTGTGTTTGTTCAACACCCATAGAGGCCACCTGTGGTTTATATTGCAACTATGCTGCGTAGACATTAGTTACAGTTTATCGGAGAGAGGGGGTTATCTTGCGTGATCAGCAACCCGAACAAGGCCAGCACACTCAATGACTTGTGACTTCGTGCTCGGACAGCTATCGACGGCCCCAAGTGTTCCAATTTCACTCACAATGCTTGGGTCACCCCGGGGTATCGTTTCAGACACTTTCTAAAATTGCTGCACGCTTGGATCGCCCCCTCCAGACCGATAACATCAGCAAATCTACATCTTGACAAATCAACCGTGCTGAGATTCAGAAAGCGAACGTTCTAACCACTCGACCACGCTCCCATATATATATATATATATATATATATATATATATATATATATATATATATATATATATATATATATATATATATATATATAGTGCACGCTTACACTTACAAATAATAGAACAAAATTCATATTAAAAACATATAATAAAAGCGAAAACTTTGAATTTAAAAGCGTCATATTTCAGTTAATTTCAAAATCAATTATAATTATTGCTACATTTTAAGTTTAGTAAAGTACGTGAATATTGATGATACTTTTATCAAATCAGGCATCGCCGCATTCATTCGAAAAAATTACGCCACTCTTTCTGTTAATATAAGGAAATAGTTTTTTCAAACACGCCTGTAATCTTTAAAATGTAATTTTCTGATTTAAATGTTTCGTAAATTACACCATTATATTTTACTCATATTTATAAAATTATTTAGAAGATGATAAAGTATAACGAAAAAAGTACTTAAGTGATGTCGAACATGTGTGTGCGTATGTACAAATACGTATTTAAAATTATATATTTGTTGTTGTTGGGTATTTCTTATCTTTACGGGAATTATTGTGAAGTGTTATTGAAAAGTCAAGAGCAGTTCTTAGAAGGAGCATTATAAATTACGTTATTTTCATTTCTGTTACCTGCCAAAGCACGATAATATTCGTAATATTCACCTACCATCATTACTTCACGCAATTATCCCAATTATCAATAATGTCTGTCATTGTTGTAAACATTTTCATGATCATTTTGTGAAATCTTACTTTCGGTGTTGCAAACTACGAGCGAAAATTCATATGAATAAAAAAAAGACCTTTACTGAATGGCTAATTTTGTGAGTAATATTTAAGCAGAATTGATTCCAACAAGATTTCTCTTAAGGCCAAGATCTTATTATTTCTGACTCGCCCTTTCAACTCATGAAATATATTATGATCTTGAACAAATTCGATTCGTTCCCATTATCCATAAAGTTATTAGAATAACTTACACATTTATGTTTCCCTCACTTTCTTTTTTCTCAGTCATTATTTTCCTTCTAAATTAACACGGTATCGCAGGGCGAAATCTATTTTTCAATAATACCTTTTCTGTTCAGTAAGGAGCACAACATATCTCGGTAAAAATGATTTATTGTTTCCGATAAAAGGTCACATCTGGTGTCAAGAAGAATTTTCTGTACAAATATTATAATTACTATCTTTTCCTATATCGTTGTTATTGTAACAATAGTATTATGAATAATTAGCATGAATAATAATAATAATAATAATAATAATAATAATAATAATAATTTCCAAATATTCAGGAAAGTTTTATCAATATGACAGGATGTGAATTGGAATTAATATTCATATTCACATATATTCACAGAACCCTGCACATTTTGAAGGATTTTTTCTTCATGTTTAAAAGATTCTTCCGTGAGTTTTCTGATTTTTTACACCTGTCATAATTAATATTTTTTCAAAATTTCTATTTCATCTGTGTACACATTTTACCTGTAAATAAATTGTACTTGTGGATATATATAGACGTTTTAATGAAAGTTTAAACTAATATACACTATCATATGACATTAAGAAAAATGATGCTGGAAATGCCAGCTACACATTCAACTAATCGTACTAACAATAATTATCTGTTGAGTTGTAGTCTCTTGAGATTTCAGGTTGAAACTTGCAGGCAGCTCGTAAAACAAACAAGCAAACTAAAAAAAATAATAATGATGATGATAATAAGAATAATAATAACACTAATAATAATACAAGGAATTCATTCATATTATCAAAGACAGAAAAGACAAAGTTTGTACACTGATTGACAAAAGCGTACCAAGTAGCGAAAAAATCTCTGTGAAGGTCTTTTGTAAAATTAAGCTAATACAACGAAAGACCTGGAGGTAGAGATAAAAAAGCAAGTGTTTTGGGTCTGATAATGAAAAGAACTCAGCAACAAATGAACAAAGTCCCTGGTACGCCATCTCTCCAGGAAATCCCTAAAATAGTTCCTGTGAACAGCATTGTTCTTTTAAGTTTTTTTGTTAATAACTGTATTTCTTTTAATTAAGTAGAAACAAAATCTTATAATTCGTTTTACCTATGTAATTGGTTATGACGCAACATGTGATTATAAAACAAATGCAAGCCAATAATAATAATAATAATAATAATAATAATAATAATAATAATGATGATCGCAAACTCTTCGCCAAAGACGACAATGAGTTGAAGGGCCTCCTCAATATTGTAAAATACTTCAGTGACATCATAGGTATGGACTTCGGATTAGATAAATGTTCAAAAGTAACAAAAGGTAGAATTACAGAAAAACCCTTAAAAGATTTAGATTTTCTTACAAAGATTAGGGAACTGGAACACGATGATGCCTATAAGTACCTAGGAATTAATGAAGGAGATGGTATACAACACCCCCAAGGAGAAGGTAAGAAAGGAGTACTACAGGCGTGTACGCCTGGTACTAAATACCGAGCTAAACCAAAAAAAAGAGAATATCAGCCATAAACACCTTGGCTGTCCCTGTGGTGCAATACAGCTTTAATGTCCTTAACTGGACCTAGGCTGAAATTAAGCGAATGAACACCAAAATGAGAAAGCATCTCACCTGCCACTACATGTATCATCCCAAAGCTGATGTTGATCGTCTGTATGTGGCCAGATCCGAAGGAGGCAGAGGATTACTTCAACTAGAACTGTTCTACAAAACTACAAAAATTGGCATCCTAAAATACTTGGAAACTACAGAAGACTGGATGATAATCTGTGTCAAAGAAGATGAAAGTAGTAAGCGTTTTTACTCCGTAATAAAGGAAGCCAACAAATTCAAAATGGAGTTTCAAATGGGCGCAGAAATACAAGTAAAGCACAATACACCGGCTGAAGCTACAAAATACTTAAAAAAGAGAGCAAAGACAAATGCAACCGACCAGATACAGAATCAATGGAAAGATAAATCGCTTCATGGCCAATACTCTGCCAGTACCAAACAGGCTGAAGTAGACAAAACCCGTACCCATCAGTGGCTACGTAGTATAGGGTTGAAAGCTGAAATTGAAGGTTTTATCCTTGCTGCAGAGTACCAATGCTTTTTAACTAGGAATTATCAAGCACATATACAAAATATTGTGTTAGACCAAAATGCAGATTCTATGATAAATATCCAGAAACAATTGATTATCTTGTATCAGGTTGCACGATATTGGCACCCATTGAGTATAAAACTCTACACGACAGAGTGGGCCAATATCTGCACTGGAAAATATGCAACTTCTACGGGTAGGAAACTGAAAGAAACTGGTATGAGCACCACTCAGACCCGGTTACGGACATAGGACCTGTTACAATTCTATTGGACTACACAATACACACTGACAGAACAATCAAATCAACCGTCCAGACATTGATATTAGAGACCACAAACAAAAAAGTGCACTCCTTATTGATATGGCACTCACTGCAGACTGCAATGTATATTGAAAGATATTCAAAAAGCTGTCAAAATACAAGTACCTTGAAATAGAAATTTCAAAAATTGTGGCACATGGGAACATCAACAATTCCTGTTGTAGTTGGAGTCGTAAGATTGGTTGGAAAAGACTCCAGTAGACTAAGTGAAGGGATTCCTGGAAGTCCATGCCTCAAAGTGATACAAAAAATTGTCCTGACAAGTACAGCCCACACTTTACGAAGGGCTTTATCTAGGTATAATTTTTTGGTCATTGGAAAGTGTCATGATGCCATTTCTAACCTTTGGTCCCTGGGCGGGCCCGGAAAGAAATGTGTAAACGCCAGAAATCAAAGGAAATAAAAATAATATTAATAATAACAATAATAATTTACCTTCTTCATATATGATAGTGGCATTAGATAAAAATGCCTCTATTAAAGACTACCACAAAAAGTAATAATAAACTATAAGTAGTTACGAGCAATGGGATACTCGAACTGTATATGTTTCTAACTGTGCCTAATCTGAAACGTTTTGCGCTGTTTTTATCAAAACCTGTCATCATGTCGTACATTTTGGCTGTAATACATGTGCTTGGTATATTCTTATCAGACTAAATATCATGTTGGGCTATATTATATATATTGTGTTTCGTATGTTTGTACACAAGCATCACTTTGTTGATGTATTGCTCTCTCGCTCAGCAGCAACAACAACAACACAATAATAATAATAATAATAATAATAATAATAATAATAATAATGATAATGATAATAATAAATTCATTATTATAAATATTTTAATTTACTCTAATGATAATTATTTTTATATGTAAATTTATTTTTTAGTATAATTTTTATTTTTTAGCATAATTAACAAAATTTATAATTATTAACGTTTAATTAGCATCATTTACAATTTTCGCACCAGTAGTAACTGATGTTTACTGGGTGACAGAAAGTCTCCTCATTACTCCAGCACACTTTCTCACTTATATATTTTTTTTCTTAAAAACTGATTGAAGATTTTGTTCTTATTATGTAAGCTGTGCTCGTTAATAGAATATTTTCTAATTCTCCTAATGGCGAATTTCTTGGCCTTTTATTTATGTTTCTAGCCGTATTTTCACCATCTTTTCAAGACCTCGTATGAGTACTCAAATAATGGTTGCGTTTAAATGTTACATTTTCGTAATTTCTAGTTGCAGATTCTTGCGTTTGAAAAATTATTATTATTATTATTCACTTTTGGGGCGGAACTTCGTAGGCTAGAACCCACTTCCAAAAATAATATTAAAGACGTGACAATTAACTTAGCTACACGATTATTATTGATTTCTCGCGCTAGTCATAATTAGTGGCTTTTCCTTGGGATCATTTGAAAATATGTATACTTATGTATTGGTATAAAATATTTTATAGAGTAATCATAATTTGTAATAATTAAATTATGGAAGTGGGATTGGCGGGTCGTGTTCAAATTCCATCTTCATCTGTTGTGTTCACTTTCGAACACTGCTACTTAACCCCCTTAAAAGGAAAAAAGAAACATTGTACCAAAACCGGACTTGTTTCACAAGTCCTTATTGTATGGAGTATTTGAGGTCGAACGGTGAGCAGCGCGTTGTTTTCACAAGCTATTAGTAAGGATTAAATTCACTACTCATTAGATCGATACAGCACGACGAGCTGCCTACGAAGTTGGACTAATCTAACATTAAAAAAAGAAGAAAATATATACTTCCAAATAAACAATGAGATGGTATACATTTTCGTTTACTTGATGGATGAAATATTTATGTATTTCCAACCGGTGGCAGGAATTGCTTTTCGAACCCAAGTATTATTTAGGACTTCGAGATTGGCAGCGCATAGTATTCTTTATTTAATTTTCCTTCTTAGCCTTATGTTGTTCTATTCTAATTTTAATAAATATTAAAATAGTAGCCATTTAATACTTCTGTTATCTGTACCGGTATCTACTAAGCTTTCTTTAGTTTGGCCAAAGACATTAAATGTAGGGCACCGATTGAGAACCAAACTTACTAGTCTACGAGAATTGCCAGTTAAATAATACTTCGAAGCAGTCTCCAAATTTTCGGTTTCTTTTTCAATAGTTTATCTGTAGTTTTCTGTATTTCTTTAACATTCCTATTACGGTCTTTGTATTCATTTAGTACTGAATGACTAACCTTTCCGCCGCCGCCAAACGCCTCTGTTCAGGCCTTGAATTTGTTTTCTACATATAGTTTTTTTAATAGACACCGACCACGAGAGCAATGCATGTTCTATGTTGCTATTCGGTATACTACTGTCCTTCACAACAAATTCTATTTTTCGTGTTTGTGGTTTTAGTGTGAACAGAATTATACGCCCGATTTGTTTCGTTTCAGTGTTCTGGCTTTTATATCTGGTAAATACTTTTCAAAGATACGTGATTGTCTACAGGAACTATATATCAAACACACTTATGCTGCTTGTTATATCTTGTGATATATTAACGATATGAGTGCATTTTTATAATAATAATAATAATGTAATTGTAGTTTTCATAATCATGGGAACACTGGGAATTGCTGCTCTAACCATTGCTCGGAGAGTGGAAATGATCAAGGCATTATTGAAATTGAGAAAAGTGCTGACTATTTCAATGGACGTGAAATATCTGTCATTTAACTCGTCGCTATCATTACCAAATGCCGCTGGTGTGAATATATCAATAATAATGAGAATAATGATGATTATAATGAAGAAATCGTCAATAATAATAATAATAATCATGATAATGGCGGTTTTGACAGAACTATTACAACTACTAGTATTACTTCTACTACTTTTACAACCACATTTTCAGTTGTCACTTACATAATAAGCATATCGATGGGGTTTATTTACAAGTCTTTCTCTTTTTGTCAGTTTCATGTACAAATGCAACTCTAATCAAGGTGAGTGTTGCTACTATGATCCCAGGTTACAATATCAAAATCCCGAGAGCAAATATGAATTTAAACAAAGGAACAATTTCAGTGATAATTACCACTTCATACCTATTATAAGAAAAAAAAAATCAATAACCTATTCTGTGAAGAATACTAGTTTGTAATCATTTTCAGCTACTTTGTCATTAGCAACTTTCTAGAGACACGAACATCAGGTCCTTATAATAGATTTCAGCAGTTTTAATTACGTTACTTTAAACCTCTGGAGATTTTATGAAATTCTGATAGAAAAGTGGACAAAACATTGCTAAAGACATTTCTTGTCTGATATTCTGACCGAAAAATATATTTCTATTATGATTACCACTAACGCAGCTCGGTTGACCTTTTCTTTATCTATACAGTTGTGCAAACACCTATTTCTTATAGATCATCAAGTTCTTATCTACTACGAGTGGGTACGCTATGCATTTTTTATTTAATGCAATTTCTTTTCTTCCAGTCTGTATTTCAACCTGGAATAAGTTCTTTTCTTCTTTTTCAATGATTTTTATTTAATCAACGAATTGATTGATTAATTGATTGTCATTAATTTCTTATTTTACCTTGTTGTTGAAAGCTATTTATCTGTAGAAAAAGCCGTATCCATGTTTGAAATTTTGTAAACATGTGATTCGTTCGCTCAAGGAGCCAACTGTTTGCTTTCATTCAAAGTTATATACTACAAAAGTAGTAAAACATAAATATAAAAATAAAGGAACAAATAAATGTGTTTCCTTTTCGTTTGACTTTGTTTTGTGAATGTTTTGTCTCATTCAAAATCATGCCGCCATGTTTTTTTATAGGAATATCGCCACAATTCCCAAGAATTCATTTGTCGGACATTGAAGTTTTCTCATTGTATCTGTTTTTCTCATAAATACTCAGTTAAAGAATAGAAGAAAAAAACAGTGAATTAATGGGCTTTTACTCGAAATCTGAGTTGTTAATATCTTTCAATTCCCTTTGTGGCTGACTAACGAATGCTACTTTTCACATAGGCCATTGATTTCCAGCAGCCAACCAAAACCCGCAATATATTCGGCGTTTCGAAAAGAATGAGAAAAGCGTACAGAACGTGGCAAGTCTGACACGGGGTCTTATTAATATTTGGTTCAATAATAAGAATACTGATCGTAATGATGATGATGATGATACTACTACTAATAACAATGGTGTAAATATGATAATCGTAGTAATACAAAAACAATGAGAAGAAGAATGCAGTGATGAATAATACGTAAAGGAAAATCACGTAATTATGTAAATTATTGTCATCTAATGAAAATAATAATAAAATAAACTGAAGGATGAAGAAGAAAAAGATAAAGAAGCGAAAGTGAAGATGACAGTGAATAAAAATACAAATATTATAGCAACAATAATGAAAAAATGTGAGGGAAGGAAAGGAAACCTCGAATCAGCAAAAGAAAACAAATAAAATGAGTGAGACGATTAAGAGGAGAAAAGAAAATGCAAAGCAAAATGAAGCTGAAAAAAAGGAAGCGTTACGTAAAAAGAAGAAAAAGTAAAGATGAGTTTCAGAAACAGAAATAAAAAAGATGAGCAAAAAGGGGAGAAAAAATATCAAAATATGTTAGAAAAGACTATAATCTAAAATGATAGAAGGAAATAAATTTCTAGAGTACTTAAATTAAAGATAAAATACCGAATATAAAATATTTATCTCATTTTGAGAACTATAATAAGACGAATAATGGTGCCTTCAATCTGCTCTGTAAATATCAAATTTTACGAGTCCCCTTTCCTCATAATATGTCCTATAAATTTCAATTGATTTTCTCTGATGTTATTTATAAGTGACCTTTTGGTTTCCATTTTCTTTAAACTTCGTCGTTGCTCACATGCTCAGTTCATGGTATTCTCAGTATCCTTCTGTAGAATCACATTTCTGTTGCCATTTCCGTTATTCCTTTGCGAAGATATTGTTCAGCATTCGCTGCCATATAGTACCACTGATATTATATCTTTATTACCATGGCTTGCGAAAATATAGCGGAGTTGTTTTTCAGGGTTTTAAATTCAGAGTAAATCTTCTTCTACAATTGTCTGTTACTTAAGTTTATAGAGCGCACCCCCGAAATAATCGAACTCTGGCGTGATCTGAATTCGCAAGCTTTATCCCTAGGTGTCTACAATAATTTGATAGCATCATTACTACTTTGCTCAGAATTTCCACTATTAGTTGTCACGTAAGTCAAGTAGCTATAGTCCTTTTTTCGATCACTGTACAATCTTTTTACTTGTGTCTATTTCTACTTCTAGTATTAGTATTTTCTTCCGGATATAGGCGATCGTGGCTTTTCACAATTCGTTATGCCTTGTGGCAGGTTTCTCCCTTTCGCTTCGCGTTCCGTTATTCATTCACACAAGCTTGTAAGGTAGATGGCTCACTGCGTTCCCCTACTTCACTTGACCTCGATATGCCCTGTAAAGGTTAAGCTTTTCAAGCCCTCTTTCTTCATTATATGCCCAAGATATTTCAACTCTTTCTTTCTCATTCTGAGTGTAAGTGTTCATTTTGCTTCAATTTTCCTTGTTGATTACTCAATCCGTCCATGGAATTCTTAGCATACTTCCATAGTGACACATTTCGGTTACATCCAAGTTTATCTCCATCAGTAGTGAGATTGTCCAACATTCACTGCTATACAAGAGAATTCATATCACCTAGCGATTCAACACTCTTTTCTTTCAACAAAATCCTTCTAGGTTTTTGGTACATTATTTAGCTTTTGGGATGTATCTTTCGCTAATGCAACGCGCGTTTGTTTTTTCGTCCTCTGTTAAAGTACTTCCTAGAGATTTAAACTTCCGTACTTGTTTCATGTTCATATTTCCAATTCTTAGTTAGCATTTTGGGCATTTATGATGAACATATTTTCTGTCTTCTTTTAGTCCTTATTTCTCGCTTTTCTTTACTACATTGTATAGGGTGTCATGTAGTTTATTTTCTGTGTCTGTCATCAACATAGCGTCATCTGCGTATCTTATATTGTTAATTGTTACGCTCAAGACATCAATATTTGCGATTTTATCAGGTGACGCATTGTCAATATTAATTTTAAAAAAATTTTATTCCATCTTAGTTGCTTTTTATCAAAATTCTCATTCGGCGTTTAATTAAGCAGGATTAGAAAAAATAACGTTAGTGAACGATAGATTAATCAAATAATGACAATGCTTTATATCAAAAATGAAAGTCTTTGAGGTTAAATTAAGGAAAAGCGCGGATTTGGGATATGGTCTTCGTCTCGACGGTAGCTTATTTGCGATACATGCAATTTAACTATCAAAGAATAACGATCTGTCTGGCACTGTGGTAAAATGTTATAGAGATAAGAGATGAGAAAAAACTAATTCAAAAATAAAGATAATAGTAGAAATAGTTTTAATAAAAACAATAACACGATACAATTTCAAACTGCCTGTGAGAATAGGGAAAAAGAAATTGTTTTAAACTTCAAAATAAATATGGATTACCCGAACCAAGCGGAAAGAACATATGTACCAAAGAAAATATGCTCGAATGGAGGGGCTTTGTTTTTAACAGATATTCTACTTCTATTTAGCGTCTTTCATAACAGAGTGGGCGATCATGGTTCTCCAGAACCTCCTCACATTTGTAGCTGTTAACAATGTTTCACTTTTTACTATCCTTCCCACCTCACTGCTCTTCCTTTCATTTACACATATATATTAGGTAGGTTATTCGCCATTTCTCTCTGTTCTTCTTGTCTTCAAATTTTCTAAGACTTCTACGTTTCTTAAAAATTCCAATTTTGCTTTATGATTTTAAGTAAGAAATGTGCTTTTCATTTCCATTCTCCCTAACGCCCCCTCGTTATTATTCATTGCCATGTAAGAGGAGCAATATTACATAACAGTTCAGTATTCTTTTCTTTGTTTCTAACGAAATCTTCCTGTCTCTTTGCATACCTTTTGGAAAGAATATTTCTCTATTCCAATGCGCATTTGAATTTCCGTGTCGCTTATTCAGCCCTCTGCTAAAACACTTCTTACATTTTTTAATATTTCTTTTTGCTTGAATTAGGGTTTTCCATTTTATAGTTCGCGTTTTGGGCCATTCCTTTTGCTGACAACTATATATTCTGCCTTCTTACAATCAATGTTTAGTCCTTTCTCCTAGCTTTCCTTTTATTGCGTTCTGTAGGAATTCCTGTAGTTTCCTTTCTGCGGCAGCTATCAACACTGTGTCATCTGTATATCTTATGTTGTTGAGTTTGTGGCCGCCAAAATGAATCCAGGTAGGACTTCTAATTCTGTGAGAATTGCCTCAATGAATAGGTTTCAATAAGTCCTGTGAGAAGACACATCTTTGTTTTATAAACCTTCCTATTGTTGTATATATGCTGAACTCATTTTCTGTCCGTATGCAGGCGGTTTGCTGTCAGTATAGGTTCTGGATTATTCTTATATATTTCGTAAATAAATCAAGCTTACCTAGCAGTTCAAACTGCCCCTTGTTGCATACTACTTCATGATACACGTTTGCATAATCTATGAAAACTGAATATTGTCAAAAATTGGTCTACACATTGTGTTATTTTTTACGTTAGTTTTAAGTCTATTACATCGCTTTAGAAGATTGTGATGCATAGCCTTGTTCCAGATCAAGCAGAGCCCAGTAAATAAACAAAGAAAAATGTCAGTAAATAGAACAAGTAATTATGCGAAATGTGCTGTAAAGTTCTCAGTCAGACACACTTCCCAAATTTCCACCATATGATCATACATCAGGTTTTCTTTCAGAATCATTTTTTTGGTCGGACCGAGACCTTTTTCCAAGTTAAAATAGTATGTAGATATTTTTAAAGTAACATTTAGAACATGAACAAGAAAATAAAATCAGTCACCCCTAAAAAAAAAGAAGCTTTAAAAATAGCAGCATTCTACCAAAAATAACCAAAGGAAATAGACAAAAATGAAAGAAAGATACGATTTATTGGTTGTTCTAAGGAAAACAATAAAAATAGCTTAGAATATTTCATAGTCGGCTCACTTTGAGGAATTATAATTCACTTAACAGTGACTGCAGCATTAAAGAAAATGAAAATATGTTATTCTGCGTTGGATTGCATGCAGATTAAAACATGTGTAGTTGTTCACGGAAGACACAACCAGTGGGGTAGCCTTTATGAACATATTTTTAAAAAAGGTACAACTAAAGTGTGCCTAATTAAAACTAATTGAAAGCTAAACATATCACCAAAGAGGATGAAAAAAAAACGGTCTAAATATCAGAACTTAATAAAGATCTAAATGGTAATGGTAACCATGAAGAGCCTTCTTCACATAGGAAAACTTCTTCATTCATTGACTGAGCCGTTAGTGTTATTGCCATTGAAAATTATCAAATCTTCATTTCAGGAAAACAAAATTCTCAAGTTCACTGTTATCGCTCTTTCTAATATTGATGTGAGTTTCCTTCCTATCCTTTTGCTTGAAGTAGCGTGAAAAATCAACATCTTAATTATATCATTATTTTCCATTCTATTTATATATGATACCCATTTTGGTATTTGATAAAACTATGATTCTGCTGCATCAGTCTATAGGATCTGAGGAGGGATTGTCTTCTTTAAAACCTAAAGGTTTCACTCGCTTAGTGTTGTGTGAAATATGAAGATGTCACCATAATTATGAGAGGGATTTGAATGGTACCGAGGATCTATGCGCAATGACTTAGAAAACAGAGCAATAATTATAACTATCTCCAAAAGCAGTGATTTCAACCGGTGTGCCACTGCACACCGGTGTGCTGTTAGAGGCTCGTAGGTATGCCACAAAAGGTCATTCATTATATTATTTTCGAACGAAGACCAAAGAACAGTAAGGGTACATATGAAAATTAAGACCCCTTTAGAATGATTATACGATTATATCTTCTTATAATAAATAAACATATGAATATTATATAAAAATATATCATTAAATGTCATATTATAATTAAAAGAAAAATAAATAAATGTTTTTTTTTTAATTTTAATTATTATGCTGTTATTATAAATTACAATAAACTCTTGTGTTAATATATAAATGATAAAAAAATATACTTTTTTTTTATCATCATAATTTAAGTTTGCTGTGAAATTTTAAGGTTCAGGTGTTCCGCAGGATAAAAAAAACTGTTGAAAAACATTGTCCTAAAGAGTACTATATAAATTGGCAAGAATACTGGGGGACAGTAGTAATGAGTATCAAATTTCTCCGGTATAAAGACCATTGAAAAATGATAAAATACAGTAGACATTTTTTTTGTACAAAAAAAGAGCAGACCATAGTCGGGATCATCGTAAATGAGAACCATCATTTCTTTAGCTACGTAGTATGTGCTTCGCCAGGGCTACGTACACATTTGAATTCAGAGTTTTTCTTCTTCTAGACCGGTTGCCACCCAAAGCTATAGACCCCAGTTTGTCCTACTATTTCTCCAGATATGGTTGGGGGAGAAGCGTTAGATTCATACATTTCCTAAGTAAGTGAATATAATGAACTCGATTTACAACTGCTCTGCAGCAGATAAAAAAAAGGTGATGAATAGGCTAAGATATGAGAAACCATCTTCAATCCAGGCGCTTTACCGTTAAGCAAGTAAAAGCTAATTCTGCTATTCGCCTATGCATTGAATATTGCTGCCATATCTGATCTGGTACTACTGCTATATACCTCGAAATTCTCGACAAAATCTTAAGAAGGGTCTGTAATTTTATCGGTCCTGACCTAGCACATCGACTTTCGTTACTATACCTCTGCTATAACCTGGCTTCCATCTGATTTTTTCTATAAATATGTTTTATGACAATTGTTCTAATGACCTTTACTTCTTGGACCGTGACCGAATTAATTTAAGCATATTACTAGATTATGAACTAGACCTCATTGTTTTACTGTTGAAATAGCTGCATGTAATCGTAATTTCGATTCTAATATTTTATTTTCTCGTCCTTATCACCTGTGAATCTCTCTTTCGGTCTATTGCTTTCCTGCCATCTACAATCTTCAAAAATTTAAATGCAACATCTATCGACATCTTCTGTTTTCTGAATTCCGTTCTTTTATTTTCCTTTCTCTTCACTAACGACTTCTCATTTTCTTTCACTCTCAGTAACCGCCTTGCATCTTAGTAGCATTTTCGCCTTGATGGGGGTGAAATGATTAAAAACAACTGAACTTTGCTTTGCTATAACAGCTTCTGCTAGCCTAAGAAATATATTTTAAAATGTAAAACTGTATACTCTCCAATAGTAAGCATAAGAGTTCTAAAGTGTAAAACCTCTCCTGACAACAAAAATAGTGTAATATCCGACATGGTATAATGTTTAGCGAGGGTAGTCTGGTTGACCATTATGACTGAGTAGTGAGTTTGATGTATTACAACGAAACTAGGATCAAGCTTCACATTCCCCAACCCAAGAAATCGCTACTGCAATATGAAACTCTCAATCATATGGTAAGTGAAGGCAACAAATTATTTCAGAAGTATGAAAGTAGACATGGATGAGTAGGAGCAGTAATCCACTGATAAATGTGCAAACGAGTCGTGTTTGAAGATGCAGATTAATGGTGTAAGCATAAGCTAGAAGTTTTCCTATAGAAAAGAATAAACGGATTCCTCAATCCCGGTCCATGTTAACTTTCCAGCTGAAAAAACAGATTCAAATTCAAATAATATGAAACTCTCTGGATCTTGCTGTAGAAGTAAATGCCGATATTGTACCCACCCATAAATGGTGTTCGTTGAAAAATCCCGAAGTGTCATGCGAAAACATTAGAAGCAAGAATTGTAACCAGATATTACAAAAAATCAGCAGGAATATTGAGGAGGGTTCTTATGTATTGGGGAGACATTCTATCACTTGATCTCTACCAAGAGCCACTAAATACTACTAGTGTAAAAATAAAGACTGACCAAGTACAAAACAATAATAGCAATAACAATAATAATAAGGAAAATGACTATAATGAAAACACCTGCATCATTCACAACCAGGTTGACTATTGATATACATTTTACCTTTAACCGAATTAACAAATTAGATCGTCCTTGTTATTTATTTTTTTTAAAATGGTAGATTGATTCTTCACATCACAAGCAATACCAAACATTTTCTGTTTGGTTATTTTTCCAAAAACAGAATACTAATCACAACGTGAAGGCGTTATTTTATCACAGTAGCATAATAAAAGCAAAATAAATAATTAACATTCAAAAAATATCTTTTCAATGTGGGAATGATTCTACGGGACTTAGCAGACTTTCAAATTAGAAAGTATGGACACTTCTGGTAAATATTGCCTCTAGTATTTATAACAGATTAGAAGCGGTTACTTCACTTAAAACATCGCATGGCTAACAAGTATCGGTTGAACGATTTCTGGGTGAATATAATTCTTAGCGCTTGTTGGTATATGTAGGCTACTATATTAAAAAAAACACGCATACAAACACACATAAAGGCATATATATATATACATATATGTAATAAGAGGAAATCCATTAATGCCCCAAAGCGTTACATTCCTTGTGAAACATTATCAAGCCAAATCAAGGAAGGAAACGCATTGAAAAAACAGGATTTCCACATGTCTATTCTTTTATTAATATTCTTTTTACAGATACATTTTATTTATATCTCAGTTTTAATATGCATTTTTGTGTTTGCAGCGATAGACAATTAACATACAGATGCAAGGGATATATATATATATATATATATATATATATATATATATATATATATATATATATATATATGTATGTATGTATGTATGTATTGTTTATACGTTATTTTTAGGCATAAAAATATTTAAGTAAATGCTCTGTTTATAATAAACAGTATTAACAACATTTACCGGCCTGAATGTTCGAGAAATATCTGTATTTATAAAAATAAAGTATAAACAATAAATATATTAAAATAATGGTCTTAGTCCATTTCATAATATATATATATATATATATATATATATATATATATATATATATATATATATATCTGTGTGCGTGTGTGTGTGTATAGTTATGTATGAATAATGTGAGTAACATATAAATTACTATATGTATTTCTTAAATGCAATTTTGCACCAGGACATGACTTTTCACAGATTCTTCTTCATGGGAATTGCTAAGCCTTCTTGAGAAATATGTTTGAGTTCTTTACCGTTAATCTCGCGAGTGTTTTGAATTAAAAGTTTCTCTTCTCTAAGCCATGAATATGCCTTAGAGAAAGGAAACTCTTCTTCTCCGCCTATCAATAATATAGCAGCACCGATCGAACTTTCTAGCCTAGTCTGGAAACCATTATAGGAGAATTGAAATTTTGTATTGAAAAACGCGAAAACGGTAACGGGAAGCTGTTTCACAACCTTTCCCAAGAATAGTCATAGTAATACAAAGTTTACATATTAAAAAGTGGCGTGGATAGCCATTATCGCCTGCCTATCTAATAAATATTTTTTCAGTCATAGCATCATGATTTGCTTACATTAAACAATATTAACAGAAGGGTAATAAGTAACTTTAATAAAGATGTAGACAATAAACAATAAAGTGTGAATTATTAGTTGATGTAATTATATGTCTAGCAAGAGGAGGAGGAGGAAATACTAAATGAAATCGGTTAGGCTACATGCGCATGCTTCTCTAAAAACAATAATAATAATAATAATAATAATAATAATTTAACATGTTTTACATTCCGGCGTTCCAACATATTCAGTGTTTTCTGTCGGTGTATTTATAGCTGGCGCTTGCGTTTTATATCTCTGGATTAAAGTAATATTTTTGCTGATGGAATTATATATATATATATATATATATATATATATATATATATATATATATATATATATATATATATATATATATATATATATATTAATCGGTATCACCCCAAGCACAATCCGAACAGTTACTATAAAAATATTTATAAAAAAGGCACGGAGTGGCAACCTCACGGCTGCTGGCAAGTGACTGAAGCTGAGCTGCCATATCAGGACCAATAATATTGCTGATTCTTCTTTGGATCATATCAAGGATATCCAAGTAAATAGCAGGGGCACCGGACCATAGATGGCAGCAATATGCTAAGCATGGACGAATGGTAGACGAATGGTAGACTTATAGATATATAAGACAGATTCCGGAGAGAACAATTGTCTCGCCCGGCGTATAGTGAACCGACTTTTTTAGCAGCTGACCTAACAATGGAATTATATTGATTTAATAAGTGTGTTAATAATTCCGTCTTTCCACATGATATCAGCTGAGAAGGTTAGCCCGAGAAGGCGCAATGAGTCGCTTTCATGGAGGATAGCATCAGCCATGCGGATGGAAGGCAGAGAAAGGTCTCTCAGATGATTAATGGAGAGAAGTTTACTGTTGAAGGCGTTAACATTAACCAACTATTTTTATCCCAGTTAACGACGGTCTTGAGGTCGTTTTGTTCATCAGCTGCCATTTTGGCTTTGTCGGACTGATATGCAGGAAATGGAATATGCGAATATATAAAAAACGCAA
>OZ038478.1:136640753-136643253 GCA_964036315.1 Acanthosepion esculentum
TCGATAAATTAACTTTTGACGAGAATTAGTATCTTATAACTCGTGAGCCTGTTTCAGAGATGTTGCCCTGACAGTTTTGGTTATAGAAGCAGTAATAATTAAGTAAAGAAAATCTGTAATTATTCTGTCATCACTTTCTCGCCAATTTTCTCCAGTCTTTTTTTTTTTGTTTGTCTTACATTCAAAGTAAGAGTATATTTATTTATTTTGAAAGTTTTAGATGAAGTTAGTGTGATGATTTTATTTTACTACTAGCTACATTGTGGAGGTTATGTTTTTACCTTTACATTCTGTGTCGATATATTCTATTATTAAAGGAAAAAAATGAGAAGTAAAACGCGTAATAAAATTGGGTAAACAATGAAAGTAAACAATTAGTCTATTATATTTCTCATTTTTAAATAATCGTGCGAATTAAATGAACTCATTATCTTGAATTTTTCTTATTTTGATTATTAGGTTTTGGACGATTTATTCAACAGACATATTTTTATTGATTATGCATCTTAGATAATTATTGAATTCGATCAACGTTAGTGTTCTTATGGTCGAAAACGCAATGATCGACAGAACAAAAATGACGATATATAACAGGCTGATTTAGTTCCCCAATGTTACAAAGCATTTGTGTTTACGAGGTAGTCAGTTCATTACAACGAAGAAATATCACCTAACTTATTGTATTCAAATTCCCAACAAAATAAATAAAAATATATTTGGGTCCATATCTTAATACACAGTCAATTAAATGTTTTAGGTTAAAGTAATCTCACTATTGTTTAATAAGACTGTATTTTTAATGTTATAATAAAAGAAAAGAAATCAATTTGAAAATATCTAAAGAAATGTCTTGGTAATCAGTTTCCGTCGGCATTCAGACAGAATAAAATAACATTTTAAAATATCCTATAAGAATTTTTATGCACACATGCACAATCCATCTCAATGGTTTCAGCTTGTTCAACCTGATTATTAGAATTGCGATTTGAATTAGAAAAAAAAACACATTATTGAAAACATTGACTGATTGCACTCAACTACAATACAGCTGTTGTTTCCTAATTCAATTTAAAACTGTTATTATACATTTTGTAAGATTTTTATATAAGTATATTATTGGAATAGGGCTGTAAATGTTTTGATTGTGTAATTTATTATTTTTTATACAGAAACTCTCTGAGCTTTTAATAGCAGAATTCTGGTTTCGTCAAGTCTGAAAATAACGACTTAGGATTTCTTAAGACACTATATTTATATTTTACTTGCATCAAAACACTCATTTTCCAGTTTTATGTATGCGTAAATAGGGATCTTATCTACTTTATTAAAGACACTTTTATTAATGCGTATTTCTTGTCTGCAAAAATACTGATTCCCGTTCCGTCTTGTGTTAGATATATATATATATAATTGCTTGGCTCAAAAAGATATTGTTTCATTGATTATGCATCTTAAGATCTGGTGCCAATATTGAAAGTGAATATTAATTCGGTTTTATTAGAGCATAAAGTCTCCTATTTACTATCTGTGTGACGATTTATTTGAAAGCAGTTTGACAGATACTATTCACGCGAATATTTTCCATTGAACTGTCGAATAAATTCACTTCCTAGAAAAAATAAAAGCATCTTATAAATCAGACGCATCCAAAAAATATAATTCATTAAAAAAGAAAAGAAAAAAAAACGAACGATATTATTTGAATTACATTTCGGATTGCAAAATTCCGATCCTCTCTCCGATCGATCGACAGGTTTTTCTAACCTGAGTTTGCATCAGTTCGAAGCACATGGCAACGGTGGCGAGCCCAAACAGTAAGTACAGAGAGCACATCACTTGTTTTCCGTCATTGTGCCACGAATCGACAGACGTGCCGGGAACGAAGTCTCCGAACCCGATCGTACTCAGCGTTATGAAACAGAAGTAGGACCCTTCTACATAGTCCCAGTTTTTTCCCCACATCCAAACAAAAGAGTTCCACAGAAAATATGACCTGCCATAAACATTAACGTAACAACGACAGGGATAGTGACAGGTGGTTTGTCTCTGTCGTCCTCTAGAGTACAGATCACTGCACTCTGAGGTATAGCACTTTCATCGATGAAATCACCCTGCATTGACTCTTTGTTATCCATACCGAAGGTTTTCGGGTGTATAAATGTCGGCGCCATTTCTGAACGTACCGCCGTCACCGATGGCTCTCCATTGGTCTTCTTATCACAACACATGCAGCATAGCACCTGGGTGTAGAAAGCACGGAAGCAACCGGCCAAAAACTTGCCTAGGCTTACCAGACACAGAAGCATAAGTGGGATACCGACCACGGCGTAGGCGATGGTTACGAGACGACCAGCTACCGTTTTGGGTGCGATGTGTCCATAACCTGAAATAAAAAAGAGAAAAATGGAATGGGATTAGAGAGAAAAATGAAAAGACAAACATAAAAGTGGATTATTAAATTAAAAATAACCCTTTGTGTTTTAGTGGATTTACTGCCTTC
>OZ038478.1:136648253-136735753 GCA_964036315.1 Acanthosepion esculentum
AAAGGGATGCAGGAGAGGTTCATATGGTTGCAAAGATCAACTACTGATAAACAAAATGATTCTGAAAAATTGCAGGAGAGGATGTACAAATCTTAGCGCAGCGTGGATTGATTATCGTAAAGCCTTCGATAGTGTGCGACACTCTTGGATCCTTACACTTAATGAATTTGTTGCTTTGATTGGGTTGAAGTGATTAAAAATATAAAACTTGGAATCAGATTGTTTTTTATCATTTAACAGTTAGGGCCATAATGCACCAATAAAAGTATGCAATACCTATGTTATGTCTATATTCATTTCCTTCTTACGTTCTACCTCTCTGCCAGTTGGGAAATTTGATCGAAATAACAATGGTAAAATGTTACATACCCGTTATTATTTTTAAAAAATAACGTTTTAGGTGCTTAATTGTAATCCTGACATGGTATATTTAATCTTGAGATTTGACGCTTCAGTCTTGAAATATGATGTAACAATATTTAGTGAGGATATATCCGCCAAGAAATATGATATAAAAGTCTTAATATACAATATAACAGTCTTTCAAAAGAGACTGATCTCGCCTAAGAATTAATTTGTTTTCATTTGCGACATATGCAAGCAAACATATGTGTAGTAAAAACGTCAGTGTACTTAGAAATTCTTTTTTGGGTGTAAGTAAAGCCTGAGCTAATCTACTGAAGCCAGTCTTTTACATAGCTTCCATTTTTTTGATTATGTGTTTGTCTACGAGTTTCATCAACCAAATATTTTTCTTCTTCTATGTGCCATTTTCTTTCAGTACGAGGATGATCACAAACCTCTTTCTTCATTGTGTGCACGGGAAATCACAATTGTCTCTTTCTAAGTTAAAATGTGCATTTTGTTTCCACTTCCTTAAAACATCCCCGTTGTTTACATTCTCCTTCATGATATTCCCAGCATTCTTCTGTAAAACTTTTTCTCGTCATCCGCGAGGAAATTTCCCAATATTCATTATTGTCGGAGTTAGCTCCTCCTCAGTTTCCTTAATCCTTCAACAGGGGTCTTTCTCCACTGGCTATCAATACCGGGTGACCCTTCGCCTCTCTCTCTTTTTCGACTTAGGCCTTGGGCCGCTACCTCGCGCAGAGGCGAGGTAAAATCTCTCTTTTTCCACTTAGGCCAAATTGTGACCTCTCACAGATAGAGCGTTTCCCAAATTCTGGGAACGCGCCAAGAACAATACACGTACGTACGAACACTTACAACACACATATATAATTTCTCCATACAAACAATATGTAACAGTCCATGTCTTTGTTTAACTTGTTTTGTTATTAATATATATGTTTAACCATGTATATCGGTCTTGTTTGTTTTCTTTGTCTTCTTTGGACTTAAGTAAACCCCAACATTCTCATGTAGTTGGACCGGCTAGCAGGGAATTTTAACTTTCTGATATATCTTCACATCTTCACCCCTACGGTCCGCTATATTATCATATAGGACGATTGATATTACTTAGCAGTCCAGTTCAATTTTCTTTGTTTCTAATGAAGTTTTCCGGTTTCTTAATTTGTTTAGCTTTTGGAAGGGTATTTTTCGCCATTCCAAATTGTCTTCTGAGGCTTTTCTTCATCTATTATATTCCTTCCCAAATATTTAAATTTAATTACTTGCTGGATTTCGACATCTCCAATTCATAGAACGTATCTTGGGCTGTTTGTTCCTCTTATCTTGATTAATTCCTAGATGCTTGTTTTTGTAAAGTTAATTATTAGGTGTGTGCATAAGTTTACAGCGAAGAACCAATTTTTAAATGTGTATTCAGTCTATAATTTAAAAAAGGGTATTCGGAACTTATATAACTTGTAGTCGGTCGTTGGACAGAGAAAGACATACGGATGCTTCGTACTGTATTTGGTTGGAGGGAAATTGCAGAAAATTGTGGATTCTTTTTTGTTTTTCTGTAAATAGGAGTATTCTTGGTGGAACAGTTACCATCAGTTTCAGTTCGTTAATTTTGTTTCCTCTGAGCTTACATTAACAAACCTTAAACCCTCTGGAGCATAAATGCAGTTCGAAACTTCTACGCAATCTCTTTGATTGTAAATATTTCCCGTGCGTGGGCCAATGAAAATGCTCGCAGAAAATCGGCCATGTTGAATCTACTCCTGAATTAGGTTTTTGATTATCCTATTTTGTCATACACTCCGCCTCACCTTCGTATCTGTTAGCCAGCTTAGTCTTTAACTGCCTTGTACTTTTTGGTGCCTTTAATATTACCATATTGCCCGGAAGAAGAGGAAGAGATCGTTTCTAATTGCGACGCGAAGTAAAGTGGCTTGGTCACTGGAAGAAAAACTTACTTTCAGGTTTCTGATTCATTTTCGACAACCGACAAGCAGTAAAAGAAGAAATAATTTAAGAACTGTAAGAAGAGGAGGAGGCGTATTAAGAAGAGGAGGAGGCGTATTAAGAAGAGGAGGAGGCGTATTAAGAAGAGGAGGAGGTTTATTAAGAATAGGAGGAGGCGTATTAAGAATAGGAGGAGGCGTATTAAGAATAGGAGGAGGCGTATTAAGAATAGGAGGAGGCGTATTAAGAAGAGGAGGAGGCGTATTAAGAAGAGGAGGAGGCGTGTTAAGAAGAAGAAAGTAGATTAGAAAGAAAGCCAGAAGTACGAAAGACAAATGTCACATGCTCAGTTAAAGGATAGATGAAAACAATAAAAACTTATAAAAAGACGCCAAAGACGCGGATTAAAGACGTCAAAAAGAATTTAAAAAAAAAACGAAAAAAAAACATCAGCAGAATTTTAAGAAAAAGAAAATGAAAAACAAAATGATTGGTTAAAGAATAAAAAGAAGAAAAGAAAGAATTTGATAGAAAATAGGAATAAAGAAGAAAACAATGAAAAATAAGGAAAATACAAAATCTTAAAAAATATGAAAGAATGTAATCGGAAATTGAAGAAAAATAAAGCGAATGAAAATAAAGTAAAAGAATAGAGAAAGAATAATAAAAATAGGAAGGATAAGAATAAAAAGAAAAAATGAGAATAACAGAATAAGAATATATGAAAGAAAAAAGGCAGTATGAAATAAGGAAAGGAGAAAATCTCGCCAAAGAATTGAAGTGATATGAATGAGAAAATGTCTGGAAAGATTCGCCTTTGAGAAGAAAGACTTTTCACAGGACACTTTCATTTAAGATTCTTGATGCAAAAGAAACATGCATTTCAAATACAAAGAATCGAAATGTAGCCTGATTGGATTCATTTGAGCCGATCTAAGCCAAGAAGAATCAGATATAAAGGAAAAAAATGAAAATGGTTCGCACTGAAATGCAGTAAATACTTCAGTGTTCTTACACAAGAAGAGACGATGAAAAACGATTTAAACAGCTCAAAAAAGAGGCAAACAAACAAAAACAAAACCTCGTGCCTTCGTGTTGGAAGGGAAACTGCAGAGAAACACATAATCTACGATGATATTTGAGACAAAAATGGAAAACAGTTTTAAGTTTTCAGTCATCAAAAAACCGTACATGTTAAACGCGGCAAATTCGAACGTGAAATCTTCCTCTTTTGCAATGTTACAGCAGTAGTGACCTCACATTTACTGATGTCGTCCTTTCTGACATTAATGCAATCCAGAAGCCACTTTCTCCTTGGACACTCTTCTAGCATTTAAGTTCGCAAATATAAATTATATTTGCAAGTCTTTTACCTATTTGTGCATACACCCCTTTGTACATTATACCTTTGAATTTAATACTGTTGTTGAGTTGCTTGCCATCATGTGTGTCCGCCTTTGTCTTTGACTTTGTGGAATTTAATTGCACAGAGGTAAATCTTTATAATCTATCCATCCATCCAGTGAAATAAATCGGTACTAATAGAAAGGTTACAGCTCGATAAGAGACATTCAAAGAAAGAGTGAAAGATAAGCATTTTATGAAAAGGAATGAGATATTTGTTTTATCACAAAATGTAAGGATATAATCTAAATTATGAAGAGGAAAATATTGTTGGATAAGGTAAAACCAGGGATCTGTCTCTCTCTCTCCCTTTCTCACATACACACATACACACGCACATACACGCATATGAACAAAACTGAAAATGTACTTTTGTTTAATTTCTTCTTGTTTTCCTTGTATGGGTACAAGTATTTTCTTTTCTGAGCTTAAAGAATATAAAACTCTATGCAATACCAATCATTTTAGGTAGACATTCGTACACGCTAAACATAGAGGCAGCAAAACCAAAAACGAACTTATTACATTATATAACATCACATGTGTTTCATTGTGGAGTAGTTATTAGTCTCGAAGATAATTGTTACTGTAGTTCGGTTTTCACTGGGGAGCCTACTTTTGTGGTCGTGTCCTACAATAAGATATACTTAATCAATCCCTGGCCAACTCGCTCTAAATAATGACAATAGTAAAATTAGTGGTTTCCATACTGGAAACATTCGGCATTCATTGACCGAACAGTTAGTGATAATATTGGTTGAAATTTCTAATATCATTTTATTAAAACTGTTTTCAGGAAAAATATATTTCTTTATAACAGTTCATATCAACTCGACTAAATAGAGCACTTTCTGAAATCGATGAATATTCCCTTCCTATCATTTTACTTTTGGTTATGTGGAACGTTAACAGTTTCATGGCATCATCATTTCCCACCTCAGTTACATATTCTACTCATTTCTGTTACTACTGCTACTGGAAATGTTCAGGAAATGTTTCCTTTTTCATTTGGTATATACTTCGGGATTTTGTAGTGCCATTCTATAGGATCTTTATTGTTGTCTTCTGTAAGATTTCTAAGATTAAATCATTTGGAGAGATTTTAAAAATTAATCCGATTAAAAGTTTGTATACAGATGGTAGGCTTCACATTTGTCAGTGTGTTATATTCCATACATGACATTCTTATGAAAGTCAAGATTTGACGAGGCTAAATAAAAACATAACTAAAGTTTTCAGGTCAATATTTTGGTTTTCTTGAATCTAATGGTGCTGAACAAGATAACACTAGCTTGACCTATATTCAACTTCCTTATTTTTTAGGCTAAAAAATTAGCAAACGCAGAAGATTACAAAACACAGTTTGATCTGCACCTACAGCCCCACACTAGTGGCAACGTGCCTGAATAAGCAAAAATTATATCAAATGGTTTTAATATTCATAATTTGTTTTGAGATTACAACACGTTCATCAAAGAACCAGAGTGGATACCTGGTGGACGGTTAGATTCTTTATTAATGTATATATAGTTATAAAGTTGCTTATTATAAGAAATGCGTATTCTTTTGGATAGATCGAAAGTAGTGTCTAGAAAATTGATCACCTTGGCGTTGGTGATAGTGGTGACATTAAGTACTTGATCCTTAAAAAATTCATTAGTTGCTTCCTAAGCCGGTCAATTTGCTGTGATTGGTGGAAGTATAACTCCGTCGTCTCTGTACAGTCAGTGCTCTCGCCATCGAAAGTATACCTGAGCCTCCAAGTAGTTGTATGCCGACTAGTTTACTAACTTCCGCAGAGTCGAACGGGTTTCATCGCTATAGAGAAGTTAAGAATGTCTTTTTGGCCCACAAAAAAAGCATCGTGATATAGAATAAATTTTGGGTCTTGAATGATGCTGATATCCTCGTCGATGATGGTGCAATAATTCTTGCTGGCGTGCATACACAGGTAAGCAAATAAATAATTACCAATTTTTTCCAACAAGTGTAGACATAATAGTGCTCGATATGGTTAGACAGTACTAAGAAATATTGGGTTGCCAACTAAGTTCCCGCTTTTTTTTTAAATTTTGGAATCTATTATATTTTTAAATTGTGGGAAACTATCTTTTCGAGAATTCTATTTTGGGGTTATTTTGTAATCTATTTTGTTTCATTTTGAATTAATTTAAATTAATTTCTGTTTATTTTCAGATCATTAAAACGGAATGTCAAGTTAAGAAATATGGGAATTTTCGACATCTTCTTTTTGCTTTTAATCAAGGTTCTAATGCCGCAAAATCTGCTCGCCACATTTGTGGAGAGGATGCCATAGCTGCTGAAAGAACTGCTCGGGATTGATATGCCAAGTTCAAAAATGGATATTTTGACCTCAAAGACGCACCTTGTTCTGGCCGTTCAGTTGAGTTCGATGAAGAGCGATTAAACCAACTTTTGCACAAAAATTCTCGTCAAACGACAAGGGAACTGGCTGGGAAAATGGAATGAACCCACAATACTATAGAGAAGCATCTTCACTCGATGGGAAAGGTTCATAAGAGTGGAGCATGGGTTCCGCTTGCTTTAAGTGGCAACGACAAAAATCAACGAGCCAAAATCTCCGTTGGTTTGCTTGCTCGTCACCACTCAACTCATGAACACAAGCAACGATTTCTTTACCGAGTCGTTACTGGCGACGAAAAATGGTGCCTGTACATCAATATGAAGCAGCGCAAGGAATGACTTAGCCTCGGTAAACAAGTTACACCGCGTGTGAAACAAGATTTTCATCCGCATAAAACGATGCTGTGCGTATGGTGGGATGGGAAAGGATTACACATTATGAATTGCTTGAAGGAACCAAACGGTCAACGCGGAACACTTGTTCAACAGATGGAAACGACTCAACATGGCTATTCAAGAGAAAAGACCTAATCGGCAGAATGAAGCGTCGTCATATCGACAATATGACCAGGGAAGTCATTCAAACGCATGGCTGGGAAGTGTTGCCACAGCGGCCATACTCTCCTGATTTGGCAACAACGGATTTCCGCCTCTTTCGATCTCTTTCAAATGCTCTGCGCGAAGTTTTGTTCAATCCTGATGCAGAATTGAGAGTTTGGTTGGATTAATCTTTCCAGTCGAAACTGTGTGATTTCTACCAAAGTGGTATTGAAAATCTTGTTGAACGTTGGGAAGAAGTTGTAAACAACGAGGGAAAATACATTATTGATTAATTAGTTGTTATTTTCTTTTTATTAAGCTATTTAAAAAAATAAATTAAAAAACAGCGAGAACTTAGTCAACCCAACATATATTAATATATATATATATATATATATATATATATATATATGTATGTATGTATCCAAATGTGCTTATAAAATTTATATTAATATACCGTATTTTTAAATACCTTTCTGTTTATATCTTAAATTCTGAATTAAAACTTATTGTAAAAAAAAACAAACAAATAACTTATGTATGCAACATACCAAGAAAAACATCACCACCTCTTAATTTATTAATTTACAAAATACATTCACTGATTACAAAACTAGTAGCAATAATTCCAGCTTAAATATACGCAATTCAGCTCTGGCTTCGTTTTAAAGTTACCAAAAACATTTACAATTACAACTATGACCATCGTTTTGAACTTATCCCTCCTTCCTTTTTCATCGTCTTACTCTCTCCTATTCTCACCTTTCACCCCGCTCCTCACTCTTAGGGGGATTGGAAATGCTATGCCTAAACCCTTGATCGTTGTTGTCGATTAAAAAAATGTTTCGGATCGAGCCATCAATTTAACAACTCAACAATCCTTCAACAAACTGATATCAACAAACAGTATTGTGTCACTCTGTCACCCTCTTGCCTATCGTATTTTTTCTTTATCCTTATGCGTCCCCTCTTAAAATGTACCTATTCTTTTCAAACAAATAGAAAAAAAGGTAGTGACATTCTACGTTCGGCCTGCTTACAAACAGAATTGTTCATAGCCATTTTGGTTCTCACCAGTCGAGGTGCAACTAAATGCACCGAAACGAAGTTGCATCGTTGTAGTGAGTAAATTATTTTTTGTCTATATGGAAAAATTATAATAAATAATTATTGCTATACTATAGGTATTGAGCCCTAGTTTGAATTAATGCTGTGAACGTTAGAATTTATATATTATTTTCCTTCTCATTACGTTCGGATATATATATATATATATAAGATCACTGATGATTTAATTCTTAAAAAGAGGGATGCAAAACCAATATACTGAGAGGTCGCTTTACAGTAACATCTATAAAAAGTTCCAGGAATCAATAAATAATCTATAAATGTTTATCACTATGGATCTCTCTCTTGCTCGCTCTCTCTCTCTCTCTCTCTCTTAATTTATGAATTAGTCTGTCCATATCTGTTAATAGGCATCAATCTGTTAATAAGTATTGATTGTCAATATATATCTGTTTATATCTGTTTATATATCTGTTAATATCTATCTATAAATATGCATGTATTAGTAGCCGATCTCAAAGTATGTTAATGTTTAAGATAGTTAATATATCTGCTAATATCGAAGTCTGTTAATATCTACCTATCAGCTAATATCTATTTATATGCTAGTACCTATTTGCTAATAAGTTTTTTAATATCTAATGCTGTTGATATTTAAGTTTTTAAATATCTATCTATATCTCTAAGTCTGTTAATATCTATCTATCTATCTATGTTAATATCTATCCGCTAATATCTAAGTCTGTTAATATCTATCTTCTAATATTTATCTATATGCTAATATCTATCAGCTAATAACTAAGTTTGTTAATATCTAATGTTGTTGTTATCTAAGTCAGTTAATATTTATCTATATCTCCATCTAAATCTGTTAATATCTATATCTATTAATATCTATGGGTGTTAACATCTATCTATCTACCTATCTATCTATTTATCTGCTAAAATCTAAGTTTGTCAATATGTATCTATCTTTTAATATCTATGTATATGCTAATATCTATCTGCTAATAAGTTTGTTAATATCTAGTGCTGTTGATATCTAAGTCTGTTAATATCTATCTACATCTCTACCTAGATCTGTTTAAATCTCTATATACATCTCTACCTAAATCTGTTAATATCTATCTACATCTCTACATAAATCTGTTAATATCTATCTATCTATCTATCTATGTTAATATCTAAATATATGGTAATATCTATCTGTTAATAGCTAAGTTTGTTAAAATCTATTTATATGGTAATATCTATTTATAAGATAATATCTATCTGTTAATAGGTAAGTTTGTTAATATCTAATGCTGTAGACATGTAAGTCTGTTCATATCTATCTATCTATCTATCTATCTATATATCTATCTATCTATCTATCTATCTACTAATCTGTAAGTCTGTTAATATCTATCTATATGATAATATCTATTTATATTATAATATCTATCTGTTAATAACAAAGTTTGTTCATATCTAATGTGTCGACATGTAAATCTCTTAATAATTATCTATAGCTCTAAGTCTGTTAATATCTATCTATCTATCTATCTATCTATCTATCTATCTATCTATCTATCTATCTATCTATCTAGACGGACATCGATACATTATTATAGCTAGCTAGCTAGCTAGCTAGCTATAATAATGTATCGATGTCCGTCACCTGATATATTGTTATTAGCACAATTTTGATTTGAAATTTTCACTGTAAAATGTTCCATTTATGTGATTAATATTTCCCATTAAATTAGGCGCATTGACAAAGAAAATTTTGTTTAAAATATTTTCTCTATGACTTAAATGATATTACTAACGTTATTCTGAGTGACATGTCTATAAAGATTTAAATGAACACTATGATGGCAACTAAAAGTTCATTTTAATTCCACCTTTTTACATATTTCATAATGGCTGCGTGTATTAATACATATTCATCACAACGACTGTGTTGTCATTGCGTGGAACTTCGTGGAGATCATGCGGATGGAACATAAGACTTAATGTGACTTGTAAATCAAATGAGGTCAGTTGAGCTACAAGGTATTTACTGTAGCGAGAATCAATGCTAACATGAATGATGCAGTGCGACATCTGTCAGAACACTGACGGTTTTTATCGGACTTCGGCCAGTGGTAGTGAATGACAAAAAACTAATTAGTCAGAAGAAACGAGATGTGACACAGTAGGGAAGATTATAAAATTTAATGGGGAAACTACAAGCAAAGAACTTAAGGGATTGACGAGGCTAGAATCAGTAACATGAGACAATGAAAAGAGCGGATCGACACAGTTTTACCCTTAAACTTCAATATAAGAATATCAAATAATAAAATGCTTGTTAATGGTTAACTTAGGATTCCGTGAATCCAAGTATTTTAATATCCCCTCTCTCTCTCTGCTCAACGTTTTCTTTGTTTCTTTCATTCTCAGTAACCCAATGAGTCCTAGTGGTTTTATGACCTTTCTTGGGATTAAATGATTAAAAGAAATAAATAGGAATAAATAGAAATATAAGATAGCATCAAATTACGATAATGCACGCAAATGTATGATGTTTTTTTCTAAACGAATTCCCTAGATATATTTCTCTGAATACCTCATCATATCTGACAGTCGCTTAATATAATTTAAAATAAGAACCAAGTAAAGACGGATTATACTGGAATATAAAATAATTAAAATCAATAATCAAACGAATATTGTGCTTGGAAAGTCCACCTAGAAAGCCACAACATATTGACGAAGTTTTTCTATAACATTGCTTACGTAATACTAAGGAGTCCTTTAACACGAGGATAGAAAATGCAACACCGAAATCCGAAGGCACATAGGGATAGCGAAAGATACCTTCCAGTAGGTAAGCATAGTATTAAGAAATAGGAAATCTTCGTCGGAAATAGATAAAATAGTACTAAACTGTTACGTAATATGAGTCTTCCTATATGACAATGAATGCGGGTCCATCTTATCACTGGTGGAGAAGAGACTTGAGGCAATAAGAATGTGGTTCTGCAGAAGGATTCTGAGAATATTTGAAGCTAAATATGTAAACAACGAAGAGATTTGAGAGAAAATGGAAACGAAAAGACACTTATACGTAGCGTTAGAAAGAAATAGTTGTAATTTCTAGGACACATAATGAGGAAAGATGGCTTCGAAAATTGGAAACTCACAGGACAGATTGAAGGCAAGAGGGACAAGAAAACAGCGAATAACCTACCTAACCAGCTTGTGTAAATGGTTGTCAGAACAGGGATTACATATGGCAAAAAGACAAACTTAACTAAGAGCTACAAAGGACAAAGCACGTCACATAGAAGAACGTGTCGGAGTTAGCGCCTCCTCATTTCCTTAATCCTTCAACGAGTATAAATACTGGTTGACCTTTCGTCTCTTTCTCTTTTTCCGACTTACGCCCCGGGCGGCCATCTCGCGTGGAGATGAGATAAAATCTGCTTTTCGACTCAGGCCTTGAGCCGCTACCTCGTGCGGAGGCGAGGTATAAAACTTTTTCTTTTTCCACTTACACCAATATGTGACCTCTCACCGTTTCCCATATTCTGGGACCACGCTAAGAACAATACGCGTACGTACGGACACTCAACACAAAACACACACATAACTTCTCCATACAAACACTATGTAACTTTTCATGTCTTCGTGTTTGTTTATCCATAATTTATATTTGTTTGCATATATATATCGGTCTTGTTTGTTTTCTTTATCTTCTTTGGACTTAATTATAGTCCAACATTCCTATGTAGCTGGACCGGCTAGCAGGAAATCTTAGTCCAGAGATATCTCGTCATCTTCACCCCGCACAGTCCTCTACAAACGTAAGTGTTACTATAGGAAGCCTTTACAACGACATTTTATGCGTGAAATGAATAGGTCGTATAAAATGGTTACTAAGTTTAAAATAAGTCTATTGTCTAGCGGAAAGAAGAGTTACTTGACTTGGGATTTAACTCAAGCTCGTCACCCAGATTGCATATTTTCATGTTTCGTGTTTCGTAGTTGAAACTGTGAATCATCATAGCTACCATATTTGACTGTATATAAGAACGCTTACTTTTCCACCCGATGTCTCATATGCGAAGTTGAGGTTGCTAGTACGCTCGTGTTAATCCGTACATTTATTATTTCATTAAACTCATCGACCCTGGAATAGTCCAGGGCTCTATTAAAATTCCACCTTGTCTTACTACTTTGTTCCTGTTCATCTTTGCCAGTGATGCTTTCGAAAAGCTCAACAAAAGTATTCAGAAATATGACAATTTTGTTAAGAGCAAAATACAATAATTCTGTACTGCTGTCCAATATCAATCATGCTAGATGGAAGTGAATGTTTTTTCAATTTCATCACAAAGGAGTAGAAAGGAATTAGAAGAATACTGAACATGCCAAAAACGGAACATGTCAGCAACGAGGAAGTTTAAAGGAAAATGGAAAAAGGAAATATACGCTTAATATAAGAAGCAGACAGTTAAAATTTATGGGACAATAATGAGGAAAGAAGGCTTAGAAAATTTGAAACTTAAAAATGACATATTGAAAGCAACAGGGAAATAGCGAGTAATCTACCTCTCAGATGGACGGTAGAACAAGGACAGGAAGGGATAGTAAAGAGACAAACAATACTTAGCTTCGAAGTTGTATATTGTTTATAGCTATGATCACACAGGTCCGGAAGAGACATGACACATAAAAGAAGAAAATGTTTACCTAGACATCCTTTCAAAATCATTTCACCCCAAGCAAGACGAGAATGCTGCTAGGATTCTGGGGGATACAGAGAGTGAAAGTGAGAGAAAAGACTGAGTATGGGCAAGATTGAGGATAGAACAAAAATGAACGCGAGTGAAGAATAGAGAAGATGGTGATTGACGTTGCATTTAAAATTTTGAAGATTGGAGTTATCAGTGAAGCAAGTAAACGGAAGTGAGTTCCACAGAAAAGAAACTGTTGGAGTAGAAGTGGTAGTTGCATTTAACTATTTCAGTAGTAAGAGGGTGGGACCTAGATGCCAATCTAGTAGCATACGTAAATTCATGTTGAAGACGCAGCAGGGAAAAAAGCTCGTCAGAGTAGTTGCCATGAACATATTTGTAGAAAAGACAGAGAGAAGCCACATAACGTAGGTGAGAAAATGACTGATGTTGAGATGCCAAGTCAGGATCGGTTACATTGCAAATCCTTTTTTGGATTTTGTCAAGAACCTTGAGGTGAATAGCAGGAACACCAGACCAGACAAGACACGGCAGCAGTATTTGGTGGTGCAAGAGCGAATGGTAGATTTTTAAATATGCAAGGTAGGCTCTGACGAGGAAAACCTTCTGGCACGAGACAGTGACTCAACTTTTCTTGCAGTAGATGCAGCTATTGATTCGATGTAGTAGTTCTACTTCAAGTCAGTTGAAAACGTGAGGCCAAGACGGTGCTGTGTGTAGACTCTCCAGGAGTCTATCGTCAGTCACGCTGATGGCAGACAAAACATTTTCTCTATGGTGGTATATTAACCTAAGCCTAACTTATTATTATATAATATTAAGTGTAAAAGATGGTTGAATCCTATAAGCGTAAATTACATTGAAAATGTTCTGAGAGTAGATCTGTTGTTCGATATACATATAACGTTTTTGTTTTATTAAGTATGAATACGAACTCCTATTATTCTTTCTGCCTTAGTCTCTTAGTTTTAAGACATCTACACGATTTCTTTTTTTCCGGACTTAATGGTTGAAAGAGGGATAATAACATACATACATACATACATACATACATACAAACGTACGTACATAGCTTACCTACCTATGCTTTCATAATTGTAAATTAGATGCTATAGCTCTTAGTAAGTGTACTTAAGTAAAATTATCGTTGATTTTTGTTCGATACACTTCTCTGGTTAAATGATAAATAACTAAGTTAAAAAAAGAAAACACTGTTAGAATAATGTTAAACTGTTGGACAAATGCTCCAGAAACTGCAGTTTTTCAAATAAAGAAATGTACTCTAAGAATAGGATTTATTTTAATGACATTCAAAAACGGACTATAATTATATTCAATTTAAACTCGAGGGCAATCTTCAAGATTTTAATTGTGAAAAATACCTTAATCATATAATATTCTATACTATAAAACAGAATACGACTTTATCAGTCAGGCCGTCTGATCTCTTCTGTTTAGCAATGAGATATTTTGTTGTTATAATAACAGGGGATATTACTTAAAGCTAATATGTCTCGTGCTACCAGAAAAAAAGAATATCTGATTCGTAAGTAGGGGAGGTCATGTTACTAATACAATGCATTTTATTTCTTTTGATTCGTGTTATTTTTTTATAGTTTTTATTTCATTTATTTATTTTTTTTATTATTTTTAAATGCGACATTTAAATTAATTATATCGAAAAAAATACGGAGTATATGATCAATGCAATTGCTTAAATATTATATTACATAAATATGGCGGTCCGTTTTTAAAAAGTGCGTGTAACGTAGTATTCTATAATCACTTTTAAAAGGGATCCCTTCTATCTATCTATCTATCTATCTATCTATCTATCTATCTATCTATCTAAATAACATGCTAAAAGACAAATCATAAAAGATGATCTTAATGAATGTAGTTTCAAAACCTTCAAAAGCAGGATAAGAGTATCAATTTCTCCTCATCCAGAACAGAATAAGATACTCCTGAATTCTGTTTCTCAACTGTGAACTTCATCTGAATATGTAATATCGGTTCTGCTATATGGTAGTAAATGATGGACAATCTCTTCAAAGTTATAGAAGAGACTTGAGTCAATAGAAACAAAAAATGCTGGACATTACATACGAGTAATGAGTTTGTTTTTGTGGAATTGGATATAAAAAGGACATTGATACTTAGAATCAGAAAGAGACAATTGAAATTTATAGGGAATATAATGAAAAACGAGGGCTTAGAAAATCTGACACTCACAGGACATATTGAAGGCAAGAGTAAAGCAGTGATTAACCTACATAACAAACTTTGTAAATGATTGACAGAACAGGGATTAAGAGGGATAGGGAAAATGACAAACCTGAGAACTACAAAAATCAGGATGTTGTGGCGAACCATGATTGCCCACGTCCTGAAGGGATACGGCACATATTAGACGAATAAATCAGTACATTTCTTTATTTGAAAAACTGCAAGTTTTCAAATATTGCTATTTGCCGATTGTTTCAAAAGAAATAAAGTCATCTTGCAAAATATTTAAAGACCAACCCTGTTAAATTTTGAACATCAAACACAGTTTTTATCCTTGGCCCATATGTACACGTATGGGCACCCCCACACAAGAAAGACTTTGGGGTTCATCTTAACTTATTGGGGAGGTCAGGTAAATAAAATCAAATACCATTGTTGTTGGTAAGTAGAATGCGTATAAGATTATTAATCATTACACGTGTAATCGATATAGAAAATAAATACTTTATTTGGAATTTAAAGTTGTATTTGTTAATTGATAACAATATCGATCTGCCAAGTAATGATGATAGCCAGTTCGTTATACATAGAAATAAGCAAATAGCAACCATTTCTCGGAAAAGGCCTAAATGTTGACGTCTAAAATTAATCGCCATATTGCAAGTTTTGAAGCATTACAAATGGATCGCAAGTTTGACTTGACGAAGGAAATGAAATATTGAATAACTTCAGAAAATGACAAATGTAAAACAACGCTGGAAACTGGAGAAATGATCAGCAGATACTAACGAAATGTAAAGAATTTTGTTAAAAACTCAAGACGTCTTTAGTGAAGATTTGATAAAATCCTGTTGGAGAGTTTAACTCAATAATCTGTGTCCAGTATCAAGAAAGAAGTTATAAAATCCTTTGTCAAGATTTGAATTTTTAATATGAATATGAACGCCTGCATGTGATGTCGGAGTCAGTGCTCGAGTTCTTGTAAAAGCCATCATCTTAACTGCAGGTAGTGAAGACTGACATATTCTTATATACGAAGCTGCACCACTAAACCCGTAATCGGAGACAGTTACTTTCTGAATTTCCCTGCATAATGATATCTGTTTTTAATGGAGACCAGTTGTAATCAGTGTATTGATAAAGAAAGCCATGACACCGAAATAATTATTTTGCAACATACATTATTTATTTCATTTATCACATACTTACTTATTTTACACACACACACACAGACACACATACACACACAAATGATATATTATATGAGATTAAAAAGAACTTAAAAAATCGCTACACAATAGCTTTCATGTCTCAGTACTTAGTTGTACCTCCCCAAGTGATGGTAAATAACTGATTAGTAAATAATTATTTTTAAATTTTAAAAGCAAGATACCTACTCTATATTTTCGAAAGAGAAGAGAAGAACGAGAGAAGAAAAAAATTAAAATTAAAATAAGGCTTGTGGGTTTACCCTCATTAACCAATTAGGTGTCATACATACGCTAAATTCAAAATTAAGATAAAAAGGGGGTAATTTTCATCATGGTAAAATGTGGTCTAAAATATAATCCTAGACAAGGCCATAAGTGGCAGCCAAGAAACTGATACCAACTATAAGCGAGTGGCAAACTTGTATCATAATTATGCAACAAATATAACTTGTTCAGTTTTTTATAAGAAGCTAAGGTGAGGAGTAGCAAGATAATCAAACGTATAGTTAATTGCATCATATATTTTTGTAGTTGCTAATAAAAGGCTTCTTTAACGAACCAGTAAATGCAACTTTTATAGTATTAAGCTCTACTCTGTACAGAGCCCTTTTTAAAATTAAATGCTACAGACAGTGGAATTAACCTCAATTATTTCTTAGCCTACTCTACATATTCAGTAAAAAAAGACACATCCTTGATAATGACTAATAGAATAGCTCGGATACATTTGGACAGTTTTTAGACACTTTATTTCAAGAAATGGAAACATTTGCAAGAATGCAAGAAACATTGAATAAAATGTTTAATCGAAGTTCCTTTTCAGTCGTCTTAAATGAAACTTATATACCGAAAGACATATACATGTATTCACCGATTGCAACATGATAGTCATGTAACTGCCTATTCACTCAACAAACAAAGGCATACGCTGCATCGCCTGAATTGTTTACAGAGAGGACGAATTCATTGGTCATCAACCCATTTCTTATCGATCCTTTTGCATAACTGCCTTGCCGTATCATTCATACACGTCCATTAAATCTAGACGTCTAAACTGAAGGCAATTTACGGCAAATATCCAACCTCCTTCAAAAGTGATTTTATTAGGGAATTTGGCAACTAATTTGAAAAGCTTATTCGAAATTTTCGAAGTTATTCAACAGCCAGTCGACTCAATAGAGAACCTGACAGTACATACCAAACATCTGTCTCCTGTCAATAATAGTAGAAGACGCATACGACATTTACGAGGGGTTGAAATTCGATAATGAATAGGAGAAAGAAAATTTGTAAGTAGTAATAACGAAATTCAAAGAAGTTTTTGGAGAAACCCATGAATCTTACGGGCTTACAAATTTCATATTCAAAAGCAAGAAGCTTCAGAGAGTATAGATGTATATGTCTCTGCGCCCCGGCAGTTAGCAAAAGACTGCAATTTTGAGGAAATGAAAGACAGGTTAATTCGAGACCAAATAATTGCATGGGTTATAGATGATATAGCCAGGGAAAAGTTTTTAAAGGATAAAAACATTACTCTAGACAAATATATAGATATAGGTAGAGTCTATAAAACTTCCAAGCAAAAAACTCTTTCTTTAGTCACAAATACAACAGAAGCAAACATTGAGTGATGGATAGCGGGTCGGACTGAGTTAGAATTTCTCTTAATTCCATTAATTTACGTGCTAATACTCTTGTGAAAGTTAAGGAGCCATCCCTGCCCACCCAGACTGCGCTATATAGCCTTGGTCGGCAACCACTATAGGAAGCGGAAACCTCTGAATTCAAACCAACTGCAGCTTTGGAGATCTGACCATTTTATCTTCTGAGAGGAGGGACAGCCTAACTTCAGCATCCCCTGTACAATTGGAACCGGCAAGCCAGTAAACGGTTCTACCGTGAATGTCACCATGAACCAAAATTGAAACACGTATGATAAAATATCAAACCGAAAAGAAAGACACTGATTCATGAGCATAACTTTATCGATAAAACAGATACGTGCAATTAAACACTAAAACACCCCTCCACACACATGTATACACACCAAAGTAGTGTTGCAGCTCAGACCAGGCACCAGGTCTCTTCGCAGTGTGCAGCTTCATCTAGTCGAACGCTTTGGTCGGATCTTTACGCAAGAAATAAAATCATAAGACAAAATTGTAGCAGTTGGCAAATACTATTCATCTGCAACCTTCTTATAAGGGCCGGTTGTAGGTGACCGAGGAAAACTGACCCGAGGTGAGGGTGGGGCAACGGTTTAACCGGTGTGTGCCTTCTTTTCGGGTGGTCGGTGAGCGGATCTCTCGTTTACGCAACTAAGGAGCACTTTTTTTGAGAGAACCGGCCTACTTTGTACGGTCAGCTTTCGTCTAAAACATCATTCAATAGCCCGGGGTCTATTGACCTGGTTCTTCGTCCGCTTCACTCAGGCTCCTCTTTGTCAGGCTCGGTTGAGATGGTTCTTGAGAGCTCTACTCCTTCAGCTGACCTTTGTCAAGACGATAATTGTCAAAACGAGTTCTGTAACATCGTTAACAATACATCAGCTGACAACTTATATCATTACATCTGCCTCCTTAAGAAAAATATTGTTAAATATTTTTTTATTTTTTTCATGCAGTAAATTGTGCACATAAGCACAAACACACACTTTTACACATATATATAGACCCAATATATATCTATTTACATATAATGATATAAATTTGGAAAGAAATAGTTAATGAAGTCATATTTTTAAATCATTTTGCTTTAAGCAAGACAATAAAGAACTAACACACAAGTGGTTACTGGGTGTGAAAGAATATGAGAAAAAGAAACCATTATTAAGGAGAGAGAATAATAAAAAAAATAGGAATCAAGAAGACATAACGATTGATATTGGATTAGAATTTTTGAAGATCAAAGCTGAATGGATAGCAAGAAGCCGGAAGAGAGTTCCACAAGTAAGGGAAGAAAAAGATAGCATAAAACTTACAGCTACATCTAGTGATGACAACTGTAAAATGATGAAACCTTGTCGCCAATTTAATACTAGGCGTAAATTAATGAGGACTACGCACCAAACAGGAAAGATAATCAGAACAATTATCATGAACACATTTATAGAAAAAGTACAAGAAAACTACGTTACGGCGGTGCGAAAGTCAAGGTACCCTGTTAGGATAAATGACATTGCAGATTCGCATTTTTATTCTATCATAAGCTTCTAAAGACATAGAAGAGGCAACATACGAGATGTGTCAGCAATATTCAATGCATGGACGAAGGGTAGACTTAAAATGTGTAAGATAAATTTTGGCAAGAAAAATTGTCTAGCATGACACAATGAAGCAACCTTCCTAGCACCAGACCTAGCAATTGATTCAATATAATCTTTCCAATTCTTGTCAGCGGAAAACGTTATTCTGAGAAGGCTCAATAATTCCAAGTGATGGAGGTTAGTATCAGCGAAGGCGTAAAAGTTCTTGGCGATTAAAAGAGAAGTTTCATTTAGCAGCGCGTTAAAATTAATAATCCATTTCTTGATTCTATAAGCAACATTTTTGAGATTACCTATCAATTGGAACCGAACAGATTTAGCATTAAAACATGTGTAAATAGTTGTGTCATCAGCATACCGAATTGAGAACTGATGCTACTAAGAATACCGTTCATGAAAATTAAGAACAACGTAGACTTAAGGAGAGAGCGACGAAGGACACTTGCATTAATGCAATAAGATCCAGTAGGGAGGAGGTTCAAAATAACTTTCATTTCCACTTTTCCTGCATTGACCGTAAAACATCAACGGTTAACCTAGACAAGCGAAAGTCATATTGCTTGCCCGAAAGAAGACAATACGATGCGAGATGCTGTGCAAATTTAAACTTGATTCGACTCTCCAGTATATTGCCAAAAAGGTAGAAGGCTAATAGGCCAATGGAAGGATTGCAGGGATACCATCAAGTTCACATGCTTTGTGGGGATACAGTTTAAATATGGTAGCATAAAATAGGAATGGAGATGTATGCATATCACAGAATAGGGAATCAGTACTAAGTGGAACATCAGGCAACGGTTCTTCAGATGAATGAAGAGTAGAACATTCATACAAGATTGCTAGAAGCTTACCTAAGCTAATCAGTAGATATGACCATATAGATACACACACAAACACACACACACACACACACACACACACATATATATATATGTGCATATTTATATAACATATATATGTACATATATTATATAAAAGCATGATCTTATTTATAAATGATAAATATATTTAATTTAAATAGTTGCATACGAGTATAGATATATATATAATATATATATATATATATATATATATATATATATATATATATATATATAGAGAGAGAGAGAGAGAGAGAGAGAGAGAGAGACAATCAGACAGACAGAAGGAGGGATGTATGAGTGCGAAAGATAGGTGCCATTTTCTTTGATGGTTCAACCTCCGAATAAGCTTACGTAGCTTCAAACCCAAAACATGAATATAAATTGTTTTTTGTTACCTTTCTTTCAATCGTGTTTAACGCAAATATCCCAAATTATAGTTGAAAGCGGAAATTACATTTTCATATTCCCACTTTGAAATTTCTTATCAATGCCTATTTTTTCCATTTTTTTGTTCTGCTTTGCAAATTATTTTTTTGACTCAAGACTATATTTGGTTCAACGCCTTTGGATCGATGGGGAACTGTTCCTCGGCTTTTATAAAGACATGCAACTCGATATTCGCTTATGTTCGATTCAAATAAATGCAAGAAATGCATTCCCTGATATTTTCATGGATTAAAATTGCGAATGTGTGATTTTATACAGTTTACATATATAACTTTTCATAGCTTTTGAATGTAAAATTTATAACATTTAATAAGTGGACAATGTAGCATCTAATTTGTGAATATGGCATTTAATTTGAGAGATAGTCCTTAATTAATGAGTTGCGAATGAAAAAAATGTGTGAATGTAGAATTTAATATGATTTGCGAATGTAGCATTTGATGAAATTTAATTAGTAAATATGTGTATTTATATATATAATTTGAAGTTGTGAATGTAATATATAATGTAATTTGCGAATGTAGCATTTATGTAATTTTATTTTAATTCATGTAATTTTGTAAAAAATATATTTATGTAATTTGTAAATTATATTTATGCAATTGGCGAATGCAGCATTTAACGCAATTTAATTACTTAATAATTATATTTAATTTATGTAATATATGTAATTTGTGAATGTAACATGGATTCTTGGTTGATATAGAAAATGGTATATATGATTCGATGATTTGATGTACAAATTGCATATTTTTTTATTTCCGATATGTTAGCAGTAGGACAGATAGGCATTGTGAGATCATTTTTGTAATAAATATTTACTTTTCGAAATTAATTTTTGTTAGGATTTAGGCATCTTTAGCAACTACATTTTAGCATGAAATTTCGCGTTTTAATGAGTGAAATAAATTGTTTATGTACAATAACAACTGTACATCTCGCATGCCTTTAAGCAAAAAGAAACGGCGATAAGTCCAGTATAATTCATAGAGTCCACGAATGGATGCAAATTGTCATGTTACTGTTAGTCGTCATTGATATGTTAAATGGACCCGCGAACTAGACTCATTCCACGTGAACACAGCCAACAGCATCATGAATACCCAACTCGACTGCATTGTTGACAACTGCGGCTTCACGTGATCTGATACTCATTCGAACCTTTCCATCAGCATGAAATAAATGGAACTGATGCATCGGACCGCCCCGCATGTTGCCAGTCCTTTAGAGTCCAATCAGCGACGCCTGTTGCTATAACATTATTTTTGATTAGTTTCAACAGGGTCTCAAGACTAAAGGGTTCTTGCTGAGGCCTCCAGTATTGGAGATCCCGTGTTGCAGCCCATACAATCTGGACACTGCTTGCATGCATAGATAATACGACGGCCCCAAATCTTGGGGAATTCGAATCGTGACTATTGATAGGGTTTTTCTTCCTAACCCTTTACTTGAAGTAGAGTTTGGAATGTCAGCGCCCCAATTGTGATCATTTCCGCTTCATGCCTTATCCATCTTATGTGTAACTAAAACATGTGTTTTTTGTTATTTGATAAAATTCTTTGTTTCTGATTCGGTGTCTTGTTAAAACACACAGGCTTCATTAGTGCGAAGCCATTTTTAACAATGAGAATTCAGTTGATACGAAGGTTATGACTGCTGACTTGGACAAAGATGGTTCCCAACATATTACGGTTGGATGAGATGGTACCTACTCTAAATTATTGGAAAACTGCTGATATCTGCGCGATTTTTTATAGTCCCACATAACATGGTTGACACTCAATATCACACATCTTAGAAACAGGGACACGAACCACTAAACGTAATCAGGGTCTCTGGTGGGGTCGCTAACTCCGAAAACATATCAGATATGACTTCTGGTAACCTACCTACTTGTCTACATGGTGGCTTTCACTTCGATGTCGATTAAGACCATTGCAAGGTTCAATTGTCCCTTACGATACCAAGCAATGCTTGTTGATAAAATTTTCAAATGAAGAAGGAAGTTACACTGAACCAGCCCAACTAAGCAAGAATAGCATGTACCTAAAACGAATAATCAATCAACATTGTATACTGCCAAGCCGCAGGTGTCACATCAGCGTTTTCCTTCTCCTCGGTGGATAGCTTAACGAAGACTAATAGATCCAAAACTTCCAGTGGGCTTACCGCACGCCTGGGGGCCGGTATTGCTATCTCATCGTACTTGGCATATTGGCTGCGGCTCCATTTCGGGCAATGCCATCGCTTAATCCAACCTCAAATGTGGACAGCAAAGATGTGGCTTTTTAGTATTGCTAGGGTCTTACATTCTCTTGGGCAGAAGTGGCAACGTTAGCGTCTTTCACAATAGTTGTTACATAAAAGCCGCATAACTTGTAATACGTGTGTGTATGTGTGTCTGTGTGTGCGTACGTGTGCTTTCTTTGAAATTTTTTTAAGGCCTGCTCTATATGGACACGATCATACATTACTCGTTATATCAAATTCCGTGGCAAAAGTTCCAGTGTAAACGTTTCTTTCAAAATCGCTCTTATCAGGGAACACCTTTCCTCCAGGATGAACGATCTAGGTTTTCCATGAGCTTGGCCTACTTCAGCATGGTCTTGATGCCATCTTTATATCTCAATTTCGCCTTGTACGCTGTTTTTTTTTCGTTCAACCAATTTACTATATAGATACTACTTAGGGACCTTGACATGCATACACACATACATACATAAGTCTTCAGTAAGATCACGAAATACTTGATGGCTGATCGCAGTAGCGTTGTTTGATTGGTCTCGTTTGGAATTTGTACTCGTTAACCTTGCTTTCTGATTTTACAACCATTACGGTACCTGTATATGCCTACACTTGTGTATAACATACAGGGTGCGATAAATAAATTTTCGTCTAAATTACGCAAAAATGAAAATAACTAATTTTAACAGATATATTTACCAAAATTGCACAAGGATATTTTGAAATGCTAAAGAGTGAATTTATTCAATAAAATCGACCATGGTCTGCAGACGACTTCTGGATTTCCTGCAACTCTTCTGGACGGTATCCTTGTTTAAGTTGGTGAATGTCCCATAATTCTTGCCTTCAGTTCATCTTTGATGTTACAAGTAGTTTTGTTGGCCTCTTGCTCAACTGCGCCCCACATATAATAAATTAAGGGAATTGCAGTCTGGGGAGTTAGGTGATCGGCTGTAAAGAATGATATATTTGCAGAAATTCTATGACAGCCATGGCTAAGTTTTCCTGTTTGTGTGGCAATGTGCAGAGCCTTATTACCAGACATAGGGTCTTTCAGCAGCCACCCTCTTAACCCAGAACTACCTCCTCAAGGCACTTGATTTTGGCCTCCGTCTGAGGTCCTCACCAACAAATTCGGTAGTTCTTACCAGAACGATCAGAGTGAAATTCTTAGCTGCCGTACCTTTGTAATCACCATTGGACTCATCTAACTCTTTCAGAATCCTCTGCATTTGTGCTCAGATTGACACCCAGATACTCTGAAATGTTCGTAGTTGAGCTTCCGGTGCGAATGCTAAGCAGTACAGCATGTCGTTTCCAAATTTCCGGCGGAGTGAATTGCGTCATAGCTCTCTTTTTTTCACAGACGGTGCCCAACTATAGTGTGTAGTCAACAAAATAAAAAACAAACAACGCGCATGAGCGAAATTAAAAACATAAAATTGCGACAATTTACTCAACGCACCCTGCATACAAATATACTGATATTTTATTCAATATCGTGTTTTTAATATTATAATTTGTTCGCAATTATCTGGTAGGGCATATACGTAAGTAGTCTAAATAAATATCCGTACATATTAAACACTCAATGTTAATGAGTAATTTGGTGGTAATACTCTGACCGTTTCACTAATGCGAGAGTCATATCATGAAGATATTACTATTGCGAACATATCTATCTACCTACATACATACATGCATGCATACGGAACTATTTGATAATATTACTAAATGTTTATTGGCTGATCGCATTATGGTGGTTTCACTTACTTCTTTTAGAATCTAATGGAAGAGTGAAGTTACTTTCTCAAAATGAACACCTTTTAATGTTTTTCTCATAAACATCTATTCATACATATAGATGTCCGTTTACGAAATTATACATACAAAGAATACAGTAAAAATAACAGTCAGATTGGGAAGCTACTCTTCTGGATGGCATTACCTTTTGGCTTACGACAACGTAAACCACAACTTGACTTAATAAGACGAAAAAACTATTTTTACTTTGTTCAGTACTGACTCCCTGTAGTCTCTGAGTTTAAACGTTCTCGCGTAAATGTATTAAGGTTGGTGAAACGAAAGCGGAGATAAATATTTTAATTTGCATTTTTTCTTGCGCCTTGGGCTCTTTTGCAGGCAAAGATGTCAATAACACTGTTAATGATTACCCCCCCCCCAAATAGGCCGATGCTTATAATAAATTGCCTAAACGCCGTTATAAAAATAGAAAAACATCTCACTAAACGCGATGACAATGAAGGAAACTGAATTACAAAAAGCGAAAAGTAAAAGAAATTTAAGTGAAAAATCAACTTCATTCCAGGTCCGTTTTGCGGCTGGCGATCGTGCTGCCGGATAAGAAAAAATCCATTATAAAACTCGATATATTCCTGTCTGATTTAGAATAATGGGATAACGCTTTACAGTTCCTCAAATACTTGCAGAGAAAGAAGTAGAATATAAAGAAACTTTTTACTTGTTGAATATGTTAGGCAAACAAGTTTCAAATGTAGATATTGTATTTGAAAGAACAAAACAAACAAACGTGACACTATCGACCTGCATAAAGTAGGTTGATTTCGAAGAGGAGGAATCATTTATCCTTCAAAATCTTTCTGTTGATTATGGAATAATCTCTGGAGGTATATATGACTTCACTGAAACAGCTCATTTGCATTTTTTTAAAATTAAACTTATTGAATGTACTTGTAAAATTTACAATAAAAAATAAGAGTGTCATGATTTAAAATACTGTCGGGAAATAATACTGTATTCTCTTCTCAAAGTCACAATCAGCAGTTTTACTGGGTTATATGGTAGCAACAGTAGAGAGTAATCTCTCCCATGGCTTAGAGGGAGAGTTTGATTCATGCTTTTGCCAAGGACATTAATGTGAAAAATATTTCAGCACAAATTTGAACGCGGTTCGGCAGTTCAAGTTTCTGTGTTGGAAACCATTAGGTCAATTCAGCAACTCTAAAATTTATGAGAGTTAATCATCTGAAATACAACAGCAAACTATCTTTTTATTTAGTGAGAGAAAATCTATGCTCATGTATACACACATACATTGGGTGCGCGAGATCAATTGTCGCAATTTTATATTTTTAATTTCGCGTATGCGCGTTGTTTCTGTCTATATTTCTGAGATGAGGTTTTATGTACACTATTTACATTGTTCAGACTATCGTCCTCATCTTTGTTACCATATTTATCACAACGTTTCAATACCTGGTTAAGGCGGTGGAGAACTTGGGAAGGGGAGATAACTGATAACTGACATCCATTACACATGGCACGTGGAACTAGAATAGTGAGCGAAATAAAGGGTTCAGTTCGACATTTCAACCACCTGAAGAAAGCCGGAGCGTACAACGGCCGAAACGGCATGGTGTTTGGAGTGATAACGAGTGATGGCGGAGTTATGCCTCCAATCTTCCCACAGGACTCACCACGAAGGCCTACATCGTATCTTTAGGTGGTAGTGCTCACCCGTGTCAAGAGGGTGGCTGCTAGAATATCCTCTGTCTGGCAACACGACTCTGCACTGTGCCACAAAGCAGGAGAACCCAGTCATGGCTGTCAGACAATATCCACGACTACATCATCCCTTACACCTGGCCACCTAACTCTCGAGACTGCAACTCCCTGGATTATTATGTGTGGGGCGCAGTTGAGCGAGAGGCTAACAAAACTCTTTGTAACATCAAAGATGAACTAAAGACAAGGATTATGCTAGTATTCACCAACGTAAACACTATGATCGTCCAGAAGAGTTTCAGGAGATTCTGAAATCGTTTGAAGACCATGGTTGAGGCCATTGGCTATTTTATTGAATAAATCTACTTTTTAGTATTTCAAAATATGCTTGTGTAATTATGGTCAATAAACGTGTTCAAATGTCAGTGTTATTTTCATTTTTGCATAATTTAGATGACAATACATACACAGACGAACTAGATTTAGAAAATTAACCTCCCTCACTCAGGCTGATATGAACAAGAAATCACTTCCTTGACATATCGGCCATAGTGAGATTCGAATCCGAGTCTCATGGTTGGAAATGCAAAACTTCATAGTGATAAACACACATGCATGGGTACATGATGGCTGCCACTTTGTTGTCGTGTATGACCACCAAAAGATACCATTGTCAGATTTCTTCTTCTTTTATGTGCAATTTCCCTTCAGGGCGCAGGAGTTCATGTCCCTCCATACCATCCTGTTCTTCCTAGCTTTTAATAAGTTTCATATTTTTGTTATTTCTCCCAAACACAGTTCCATCATCCATTTGCTCCAGTCCATCAAGTATGTTACGCGCTGCTTTCCTCTGTCCCTATTTCCCTCTACCTATCCTTTGAGTATCAGATTTTCCGAGCCCCTCTTCCTCATTACGTATCCCAGAAACTTCAACTACATCTTCTGGGTGTTAAGTATAAGTTTATTCTCTGTTTCCATGCTCTCCAATACATCGATGTTACTCGCATGCTCCACTCATGTTATACTCAGCATCTTTCTGTATAACCACACTTCTGTTGCTTCAAGTCTCTTCTTCATCTTTGAGGAGATTGTCCAGCATTCGCTTCCATACAGGAAGACAATTATCACGTAACCTACCAGTTCACTTTTCTTTGTTTCTAATTAATTATTTTGTCTCTTAATGCTCAGCTTAGCTTTTGGAATGCATCTTTGGTCATCCCAATACGTCTTCGGGTATCAGCGTCGCACTTTCCGTCCTCTTTTAGAACACTTCCCAGATATTTAAATTTCCTGCTTGATTTTAGTATACCCGACCTGTAATTTGCATTTTGGGCTCATCTTTTTGCCGATAACCAAGCATTCTGTTTTCTCGTAGTCCTTTCTTCTCGTTAAGCTTCGCTACCTTCTGTAGGAGGTTTTGAACTTTCCTTTCCGAGTCTGCTATCAGTTACTGTGTCATCTGTATATTCTATATTGTTGATATTCAGATCACCAATATGACTTCTAATTCTCTCAGAATTGCATCGCTGTATAAGTTGAATAAATCCGGTGAGAAGAAACATCATTATCTTACGCCCCTTTCTATTTTTGTATATCAGCTGAACTCATTTTCTGTCCTATATAAAACATAGATACACGTCCTTCTGCATTTGTATTGCTCTTTCTGGTAACATTCTGAGCATAAATATCGCGTTCCTTGTTCTGGTGTCTTTCACGAACCCGCACTGTTCTTGTCCTATCTCTGGCCTGATTCTGCTGCGCCGTCTATTCATCAGAATTCGGATGGTGAGTTTTGTTATGTGACTCATTAGGCTGATTGTCAAGTAGGCCAGTGCAGCTTCCATTTTTAATATTTTCGGTCCCTCGGTATTTCTCTGTATTGCATATTGTTCTCTTTGGTCGTGGAAGACTTCTACGTATTTGTTCTGTCTCTGAAGTATTTTCTCTTTCGCTAATATCAGGGTTCCGTCCTTGGATTTTATGCAGCTTGCGGATACCTTTACTCCTGTTAGTTCTCTTATTTTTTATGCAGAACTCCTTTATCTGTGATACTCATTCTTTCTATTTCTGCACATGTTTCATTGAACTATTCTTCTTTAGCCTGTCTGCCTTTGTTCTTTATTTATTTGTGTAGTTTTTTGTATTCCGTTCCGTGTCTTGGTACTGTTTTCTGTCTCCTTTGCATCATTTCGAGAATATCATTTGTCATCGATTCGTTTTTCCTTCGTCCATTTTCTTTTGGGATGGTCACGTTTGCTGATGTCACTAAAGCTTCTCTTAGTATGTCCTACATCAAGTTTCCATTTCCATTTTGTCTCTCGTATCTTCTTTTCCTACTGTCCATATATTTTTCCTTCAGGTTCGGGTCGTTCAGGAGTCTGTTGTGTTTCATTCTTAGTTTACATGTAACAGGGAGATGATCTTTTCCGCATTGGTACTTGAATAGGTTTTGCAGTAAACAGCTGCATTCATTAATCTTTTGTTGATAGTTAAGTAGTCGATTTGGTTTTTAGTTTCTCCTCCTGGGCTTCTCCATGTCCATAATCATCTTGGGTATTCTTGCAACCAGGTGTTTGCTGTTACCTAGTCATACGCCGTGCACCATTGAAACCGATTTTTTCACATACTCCTAATGTTTTACATTTTCCGTCTGCCACTGCCATTTTCTAAAGTTCCATGCCCCGAGAATGTTTTTTTTGAGGTGTACAGTGAGATGACACCTGTCGCTCATGTCGGTCCTTTTCGGGCGAGGGATCAGTTCCGAGGAATTTTATCTCCTTTACGCCGTTTATGCAGATAGACGCCGAAGGACGGTCAGGTGACACCTGTTGCACATAGCGCTGCTTAGCGGTCGAGGAGTTTATGCCAGTTGACTTAACCCCATTCACGCTGTTAACTTTCATAAAGTGTTTGATAAATGCCATGATATTTCTTGGGATCGATAGTGGAGTGGTTCCCGTTGCCTTTTCCACGGTGGTTTATTGAGACACCAACTCTAGTTAGCGGGCCACTGAGTCATCAAGATTTCTTGAATCCTTTCATAGGTCTTATTTTTCAGCTTACTGGGTTGATAACAACCAACTTCCATCAGAAAATCATGGAGTGTGGGTAGCCGGTTTAGTCGCCGATCCTCCGACAATAGCATTCATACTTATATATATATATATATATATATATATATATATATATATATATATATATATATATACAAGGTAACCAAAAAAGTTTTCAATGGCAGCCTTCAGGACTCCGTCATTCAAGAAAATCCGTCGCCCACTGCGAGGCTCATCATGGCGGAGACAAATCTCCCGACTTGAATTTTCGAAACCAACGCCTTACAGTACGTTTATCCATAGCAATATCCTCAAACGCTTGACATATGCGGCGACTTGATGCATGTGCTGATAAGCCCACTTTGAAGTCGTAAAGCAAACAGCCCTGAACGAGATCTCTAGACACTTCCATCCTTCTCACAGCTGTCCGGCTTATAACTGATGGCCGGGCACGGTGCGCGTGTTTTTTATAACGTCTGATGTTCCTACTTCCGGCTGTTCGTATTTGAAAACAATTGCTACACGCATTTCGTATATATTCAACTTCATTCAGTGACTAATCAAAAAACGGACAGAACTTTTTTGGTTACCTTGTATATATATATATATATATATATATATATATATATATATATATATATATATATATATATATGCCCCCACACAAACATATGTATACGTACACGTACACTGCGGTAAAAAAATGTTTTTGTCTTCCCCCATTTGTTAATGAAGAAAAGGTTTGAGAATCGGAGTTAGTAAGTTTGTTTTGTTTTACGGCATATCAAGCTCAATAGGTTATTTAATGCCGGCAACATTTCTACAATAGATTCATAGGAATAGAATATATAATTGATATACTTATAAAGAGGGTTGTTGTCGAGAGTCTACTTTCATTGATGGATTCTTGTCACATACACTGTTTGTAAAGAAATTGATTTTGACATTATCAATTGGTTTATAATTTTTACTAGAGTCCCACTCTTTTGAGAAATGATATTACATCATCCTTTTTTATTTTCTCGAACAGCTCATACATATTGTTTATAATATTTTTCTTTGAGAGAATAAGATCTGAGCACTCGGTTAATATATGTTAATAGTATATGCCTTTTTACATGTTTTTTAGCTAGCTACGAGTGGGTTATTATCATATGGCCAAGGCGTACGCCGGTCACTACCACCTCTTTCTTATGAGATTTTCTGGGAGCTGACTTCCATTCTACAAGTTTGTGCTGAATTGCGAAGTGTTTATTGTCTGAGTTATCGTTCGAGTATCGTTGCCATTTTTTTAATGTATTTATTAATAACCTCCTTAAATCTGGGTATGGGATTTTGGTCCTTGTATCCACATTCATATCTAAAGCAGATTTCACTGTCAGCTGTGCTTTATTATTCTATTTAACTCCAATGTGGCTAGTAATCCAGCATAGTTTCATGTTTTTATGCTTGTTAATAACAAAGGTCATTTGGCATAATGTTTTCATAATAAGTGGGTTATTGGATTTATTTTCCTTCAAAGACGGACAGTGAGTCCCAAAATATTGGAAATTGTTTTGTTGGCTCCCTCAGATAATGCTGAGAGCAAGCTTGATTGCATAAGACCCCTCAGTGAAAGCGCATTTTTGGTAATATTTTGGCTCACTTCTGCACATTCTATCCTCACATTTTGAGCCAACTGTATAGATGTGTGTATGGTTAGGGAAGTTTGCCAATATGTACTGAAACTTATCCTGGAATATGAGTGGTTGCATTTTTTGTTTTGTGAGATTATGCAATTCTAACAGATAGTCCATGGTGGAATGAAGACGTTTCTCGTATATTTGAGAATGTGGTGCGTAAATCTTCAGCAATGGATTTCATCCTGAGTCCGTAGAGTTTTATAGCATTACCTTTTGTCAGAATAGATCGCAGTAATTCGGTTCAAAGGTACTGCTATGAGCTAGGTTAGTCGGATATGATTTTATTTTTACATAGAAATGTAGTGCCAGTTTAGTGCGCTGTAAATTCTCAGGTTTTTCATTAGCTTCTGTGTATAAGCTCTTCACTGGAAATGTTCTAAAAGCCCTGAGTACTAATCTGAGGCCTTGATGATAGGTTGCATTGAGAAATTTTAGGTACGACTTTCTAGCCGTTGCATACATGAAACTACTCTAATCCAGTTTTGAACAAAGTAGTGATCTGTATAACTTGATAAATGTTAGTTGATCTCCTATTCAGTATGGGATTTGAGTTGTAGTTGATATTAGTTTTCGTTTTGGAAAATTAAGCACATTTTCAATGGACCGTTTGTGTATTTTATTGAGACATTAATGGAGTTGTCTTTCAACGCTATTCATATGTCGAGATCTGTACATAATAAGAAAATCATCGACATATAGAAAGCATCTCATTCCGGGATTTAGGGTTTTAACTATGCAGTTAATGTTTACGCCAAAAGCGTTACCGAAAGAATGCTTCCTCGTGGAACCCCTTCTTCTTGATCCTGCGGTTCCGATAAAGTACTTCCTATACGGACTTGAAACATCCAGGCCTTCATGAAATTCACTTTGAATTGAATCAGCCTTGCTTTTAGATCCAGTTCATGCAGATATTTCAAGATACCAAATTTCCATTTTATATCGTACTCCTTTTCTAAGTGAAAAACTACTCTACTGCCGTGAGATGTTATTTCTTAATGAAAGATTTCGGGGCGCAACTAAGTGAACCATAGTACTTCTTTTTTCTTAAAACCACATTGGTAGTCACTGATTAGGCCGTTAATTTCCAGGTACCAAGTTTTATATAGGCGGCTCGTTAGTGCTATCGGTCTGTACCTTTCAGAGTCTGTGTCATCCTTTCCAGTAGTTCATACGTTGTTATACAAATTTAGTAACAGTTGTAAAGTTTTATTGGGTAACTGTTTTATTAATTGATAATGGATATCATCTGGTCCCACGGTTGTATTGTGGGCTATCTTTAAATATTCATTTAGTTCTTTGATAGTGAATGGTAGGTTATAGCTCTCAGTGTTATTTGATTTAAAGTTTAAGTTTTTTTCCCGCTTTTTGTTTAAACTTCAGAAATTGCTGGCTACCATTCTTAGCAGATGAGGTTTTGATGCTTATTTTACAGTTATTTATTGAGAGATGCTTTATTGCGTTAGAATGTAGTTTACCAGCTATTTTCCTTATCATATACCATAAAGATTTTGTTTTTGTGGTACAATTAAGTCATTTGACGTACTTTTCCAACATTCTTTTTTACTTTCTTTAAATATTTCCCGTGCTTTTAGTCTAAGTTGATTAAATTGTAACAAATTAGAAGTTAAAGACTGTTGAAATCTTTAAAAACTATTCTGAGACTGACAGCTTCCTTACACTCATCATTGAACCAAGATTTGTTACGTTTTTTTTTGTGTGCTGAACTTTTTGGAATGTGTTTCTTTGCAATAGATATAATGACTTCCGTAAACTGTTTTAAGTCCTTGATGAATTTACCTACAGCTAGTTAATCAGATCATTAGTTTTTAAATTCGTTCCATTTACCTTCGCACAATTTTCAGCAGAGAGGATTTTTATCATTATGTTGTGAATTTTGCAGAACAATTGGCAAGTGATCACTACCACATGTGTCCGCTAGAACCTTCCAAGAGAAATCCATATAGATTGATGGATCAGATATGGATAAATCTATGGCAGAGTAGTTGCCAGCAAGTGGATTTATGTAAATCGGAGTTTTATCGTTATAAATACATAAATCATTGTCTCTTATAATATTGTTTATAAAGTTTCTAATTGTTTTTAAAGTCTTTCCTTTTTGGTTTGTCTTTCCAGCTCCATATAAGTGCAGTGACAGTTTAAGTCCCCTAGCATCATAAAGGATGTAGGGAGATGTTTTATAATGTCATGAATTTCGGCTTCATTTACTCGTTCATTAGGTGGGATATATACCGAGCAAATGTTTATTGGCCTATATAGGGTCACTTTGACATCAGTACCTGTAAAGTAGTTGTCAAATTTATTTTACTTTGAGGGACATCAATCCTAACTAATAATAAGATAATCAAACCAAATAAATAAATGAAGTAATAAAAAAATTAAAAACTGCTCCCGGCAAAATAATAGTTAAAATAAACTACAGCAATCAACCCCACAACTGAATAAATAGCTTTAATTATATTCCCAAACAAAACAAAACTATTAAATAAGCGATATAAACAAATTTTTACTACGTTAGGAAAACACAGATTAAAATAAAAATAAATAAATATATAAGATAAGAAATAAAAAATTCATAAAACAAATATAAAATAAAAAATAAAAATAAATAAAAACAAGCAAAATAAATTAACCCAAATAAATAAATGATTAAATGAACAAATAAATGACTTCCGGCAAATTTAACCGCCAAAACATACTACCCACAAAGTGCCACTGACCCGTATATATAAATAGCCGAGGAAAAAACAGAACACACATGGCCTGACGATTGCGTCTAGTATGAAACAACCTGTCGCATCTAAGTGTTGACTTCAATGTTCACTTATATATATATATATATATATATATATATATATATATATATATATATATTGTTGTCCACAGACATACTGTTTCGCTGTATCAAATCTCATCAGTGTGGCTAGACGTCAGGTTGCCTTTAGTTAGGATCGAAACCAGACTGAATTGGCGTCAGTTGGAGATTCTGCCCCTTCGCGTACGGCAGAGATGAAGATGAAATTAACCGTATTTATTTATAGATACACACACAATGACTGAGTGAACTGAATTCGAGTCTTGATTATTAGCCGTCATAGTCACTTTTTACAAACTCATACTTCCTCCTCAGAGAGCTCAACCGAAATACTTATTTCAGGAATATATATATTGTCATCCACAGACAGGCTGTTTCCCTGTATCGCAGCTCATCAGTGTAGACAGACGTCCGGTTGCCTACAGCTGGGATCGAAACCCGACTGAATTGACGTCAGTGCTATTTGGTGCACGGCAGAGATGAAAGTTAATTTAAGCGTATTTATTTTTAGATAAACACACAGTGACTAAGAGAACTCAAATCGATTTACTGAAGAGTCTTGCATCATTAGCCAACGTATATATATATATATATATATATATATATATATATATATATATATATATATATATATATATATACATAAATATATATACACGCGTTAAAGGCAAAGGTGAGAACACATTGAAAAGAATAAAAAAGTTTAACAAATTAAAAACAAAGACAAGAGTAACACCGAAATTAACAGCATATATACATTTAAAGACAGCCGTGTTTGCATGATGGAATTTTCCCCAAATGTAAAGAATTGTAGCTAGAATATGCTATTTGACGCCATAGAGTCGTTTTTGAATTTTTGTCCAACTTGTTATCACGTTGCGGGGGAGGTCGGTTGAACTGCCTGGGTTCTCTTCCCTTTCTATTTGTTGGTCTGTCTTTTCTTATTTTTAAAGGTAGAAAGAAAACTTCTTACAATTTCTAACTGCGTTCTCCTATTCTTAGTCAGTCTTCAAAAAGTAATTAAATTCTGCGACGCCAACAATTAACATTGCATTAATAAACACATTATCATTTGTCTTTTAAATCGGACAATCTTTTGAAAATTTGCAACAAACAGGGCAGACGTGAAACATTTTGTTGTCATCGCTATATTTTTCTGAATGCCTGCATATCTTTTCAGTTCACCAGCAGATTTAAAATTTTTTCCACAAATGCAATATTCATTGTTAATATCTAATGACATATGATACACACAGATATGTCGGCTGAACACTGGCAAGCTGGAAGCTTATATGTTTCTGCGGTGAATCACTAGAAGAACAAATATCTACTAGTCGACTATGAAGTACAAGTGTCAAAAAGCTAGTGAGTTAGATACTGACAGAGTATCAATAAGAAAGTAACGGAATTGACCCAAAATAACTATTTACTAACGAAAAATAGTTCTCTTCCACATATACACACACTGCCTTCATCTCTCACTCTCATCCTCACCCGCACCTCTCTCTCTCTCTCTCTCTATATATATATATATATATATTTGCAGTGTAGTTACAGAAATCAGCAGTGCATGCTAATTAGCAGTGTCGACAATTTTATACTTTCGACTATCTCAGTGATTATCAAGAACCGGCCGTTGCCTCTGTGGATAGCAAAATTGTGCTGGCTATATCTCGGAAATTTTAGAGAGCTAGTATTTGAATCAGTCCAAAGTGATGTTATGTGGAACGGACAAAGCTTTGTCAAAGAAACTATAGACATAATAATACAAAACTTATAATCACCACTCACGGCCACCTCTTAAAATTTAAACACGTCTCTCTATCCAGCACGACACAAGTACCGTCTTATGGTAATTATGGTGACATTTACACACAGACTTACTGCGTAGTGATGAGTTCTCTTCTCGGTTCTACTGTTTCTATGACTCAGGCAGACCGTGAAGTTTTAGTAATTTAGTCAAACTGTCTGATTCACTATATCGATGACATTTCCATACTAACGAAATCATATACGAAAAAAGTAAACTCTTAAAAAAACATTTGAGAATAAACTCGACTTTCCATGTAATTGGGAATTCAATATTAATAAGAGAATCCATTTTCTTGATGTTTCAGTCATAATTTTACAACCTCACTATATAAAAATCTCACAGGCATACATTTGAGCCCTCTCAGTTACAAAATAAATACCCCCAACCACATATAAAATAGCAGTTATAAAAATAGCATTAAACGTTCTAAAATATTTTCTTCTTCGGACACGTTATTTCATAAAGAATTAAGTAATAAAAAGTTAAACACTAAGTAATAATTACTTAATAATGACTTTCCAAACGCTGTCGTCGACGATCAAATAAGATTAGCCTTAAGGAAATTTAAAAAATAACACAAGCATCACTGTTAAATAAATTGTAAATAGAATAAAATTTAAACAGATAGACCATATCGGTAAAATTGTTTGTATATATATATATATATATATATATATATATATATATATATATATATATATATATATATATGTATATATATATATATATATATGTATATATATATATATATATATATATATATATATATGAAAATTTGTCAGAGTTAACCTGTAGAAAAGACAATATTTATAAATATAAATAACAAAAGGAAAACTGTAATAGTTGCCAACGCGTTTTGTCCTGTGTTTACTTTCTCAAGGCAAGAAACGAAATGAATTTATTTAAACAAAGTAACTAATAATAACCAAAATAAAATGTCCTTAGCAACTGGAAGAATTTAGAGAACGTTATTTTCATACAGTTAACTGAAAATTACGTCAGTTAACAGTATGAAAAAAGGGCTGGACGAAACGTGTCGGCAACTATTGCAGTTTTCCTATTGTCATTTATATATATATACACACATATATATATATATATATATATATATATGAAGAAATATAGTCTTAAAATGTGCTATATTTATGGAATAAAGTGCTCAATATCAGAGACAGAGCGTGTGTAAATATAAAAGTGAACATAGTAGACACTTAGAGGTGACAGTCTGTTTCAAGCTAGATGCAATGTTCAGGCCACAAGTGCTGTTATTTTTCTCGGCTATTTATATATACGGGTCAGTGGTAAATTGTGGTAGTCTATTTTGTCGGTTATTTTACCGGAAGTCGTTTATTTGTTTATTTATTCATTTGGGTTAAATTATTTTGCTTGTTTTTATTTTTTTTTATTTCTTATCTTATATATATATATATATTTTTATTATTATTTTATTTTTATCGGTGTTTTATTAACGTAGTAAAAATTTGTTTATATAGCTTATTTAATAGTTTTGTTTTTGTTTGCGAAGATAATTAAAGCTATTTGTTCAATTTTGGGGTTGATTGTTGTAGTTTGTTTTAACTATTATTTTGTCGGGAACAGTTTTTAATTTGTTTATTACTTCATGTATTTATTTGGATTGATTATCTTTATTTGTTTTTTTTAACGGCTAGTTTAACGGTATCGGTTGTTAGTTTATTTATGTATTTGGATGTATTTAGGTCAATTTATTTTACTTATTTGTTACACTGTATATTTTCTCTTTTTGGTTTTCGATTTTTAAGTAACGTAGTATATTATTTTTTATCTTTTATTCATTTTTTATCGTTATATAACAGTTATAGCTATATATTTTTCGTCCGATTTTTATAGTCTAACTAATATTTTGGTCGTAAGAGTTTGCTAATTTGTTTATTATTTACGTTATTTTTTTTTTGTTTCTTATTTTTTATTCTATTTCGTCCATTCTAACAGGTGCGATATGGTAATTTGTTTGGATTAATTTATTTTGCTTATTGTATTGTCATTTTGTTTATTTATGTATTTATTTTTTCCGTTTTCGATTTTTAAGTAACGTAGTAAAAATTTGTTTTCATGTTTGAATTTTGAGATGAGCTCGGATCTTTTATTTAATACATTATTTTGACGACGAGTATCTGTAGGTAAGTCTTTCTCAAATCTAACAGGGACACGTTTACTCCCAGCCGCCGCCATTACCTCAACTTTTGGGAATACACATCAGCGTCGGCAGTGAACGCTTCCACAGCATCATTCAATTCCCTGTAATCAAGCACTGACCGAACCATCTGTATGTCCTCTTGAACCACCGCCATCAGCGGAATGAGGATCTTCAGTGGACCGAGCCCACATTCGGCATATAGCAGTAGTCATTCATTGTCCCGCCACAAATGAAGTTATTTTTCGTAGTTGTGCCGGATAGCGATGAGGAAAATGTACTTCGACACAGTATTTTTCAATTTAGTCCATTTGTATGAGTCAGTCCAAACCTTCTTCTAATGGTCGAATTTCGCAATAAAATTAGGTTCGTCGATGGAAATGGCGGCGCAATGGGGTCTATCTCCCTCTGGTAAGAGCACTTTCCTCGAGTTAGTTATGCACATTCCCCTAAGCTCTCAGATGACATCGATCTCCAGAAACAGATCAAAGCCTAGTCATATTCAATCTGCAACCAGATTTCAATGCTCACGGGTAGAGCACAACCAACAGCCAATTTGACTGCGCCATATCCATGATATTTTAGCGATATTGCATAGGCTGTTAACGCATTTACCTCCCGGCGTCGCAAAAGGCGGCATACAAATCTGCTCATTAGTTTCTGCAAGCAGACAAAATCTGCAAGGGCTACGCTCTTCTGTTCATCTACAAGCACCTGGATGATGGGTAGTCCACCGTTCTTCTTTGGGAAAGAGACTGGTGCTGGCATCCCACCTGAACCGTTTTCTTTGCACTAGGAGAAGATGTATCTAACCATGTTGCACCGAAATCAACGCACTTTACGGTGAGATCTGCGCACCCAGTTATCTGTCTTTTTCAATCATCCTTGTTTGCAGTATTAGCAAAGGAACCAGAACATCCTAAACAAATTATACTATCCTTGCGCATGCTAGAAAGAACGGCCGAAATAGCATGTAGAAAAAAAACTTCACTGTCATAAATCCTCACTATACTTCAACACATTTTGACACCGTACCATCACCACAACTCTAAATAAGAAGAAATCTACCTCTGCTGTCGTCTTTTACGATTTTTATTGCATCAGGCTGCCATTGGTTTGGCAAAGAACTAGACAATCCACGCATTACATTAAATTACGTAATTGGAAGAGGGGGACCTATTTTAAAAAGAAGGCATTTTAATCATTTTCATTATTTTCATGGAAAGCTACCCACTGTCTGTAACTGTAAGGTAAGTGTTCTTTGTTCTTGACTATTGCAAAAAAAGAAAGAAAAGGTTTCTTTCAATAAAAACAAGACACTTTAAGTAAATAAGTTAATAAAATAACAGATTAACTTTTTTAAGAACAACATTGTTTTTATTAAGTTAATAAATAGTAACTTATAAATAGGTTTGCACAACTCTTGTCACAGGCAGGAAACGGAATCGTTAATCTGTAAACATATTTTGGGGTTTCCCTTAGGTAGACAATAACATTTTTCCACTAAAATAATTAGAATTTTTCATTATTTATCTTGTACGAAAAAAGCATATACTTATTAAATTAAATATCCAAACCTTCCAAAATGGTTAAAATAAAATATATGTAGTTTATTTCATAAAACGGAAGAAACAGATTTGATAAAAATATCTTCATTGGGGAAAAATGTAGAACATGAATATAACAGATAAATTTTGAACTCAAATCCGACTATGGTAGCCGTAGTTGTAAAAGAATGAAACTAGTAACCATCTGTTATCGTGTAAAACCATAGAAAGATAACACGGACTCGGATATAGGTTAAATAGTATATTCTCGGAAACGTAGTACAAAGGTAAATGTGGATTGGAGAGTTCTTTCTCTCACTGGTGTCCCGACTCACTCATTCAATCACTCTGTGGCTACTACTCGGTGACCCTCACTTGGTGACTCACCTTACTCACAGTTGGTAGCCATATTATATAGTCCATTTGTAGGTAGGTCCACACAATACCTCCCTCCCAAGCCTTTTACTTGGTAAAAAGGTTTATTAATTTCCAGACATTTAATACCTTTTCTTTTTGGGGTTGATTAGTAAAGGCTCGGTAAATTTCCACTTTCTCCCCGACCTTCGTTGTTCAGGCATATGCTGCTGAGGTCAAATGTGTCGTAAATGATCTCGATGGGTTCTTCCACTTCATCCTGTGTACTGTTAGAATCTATTCCATGCCGTTTTTTAATTTGATTAATATGTCTTTTGTGGGTATGTCTTGGTCCTTTTATTATATACACCATCTCGCCGATCCTTCTAGTGATCGTGTCCTTCTCCCAGTACGGCATATTCTTCGGAAAACTTTTTAAAAAGATTTTCTAACCTGGAAGAAATCGTCTTTTTGGTCCTTTTTCGGTCTTACATATTTTTGACTGTTTGGGAATTAATTTGTCAAAAACGATCTCACCTTTCTGGCAAACATGATTTCTGCCGGTGAGTTACTTGAGGATTTTCAAATGTTCTTTTCTGCGTGTAAACGAACCTCTCTGCCTGCCCATTTGATCTAGGGTGGTAATGAGGCGTAGTTATGTGCTTGACTTGGAAGATGTCGCAAAAATTCTTAAATTCTGCTGACGTAAACTGTGTACCATTGTCGCTGACCACGCAGTCCACTACTCCAAATCTTGCAAACAGCTCATGTAGGAAACTGATTGTTACAGCCGTTGTCGGCCTCTTGCATCTTAAAACCTCCGGCCACTTGGAGTAACTGTCAACAACGATTAAGTAATAATAATCGTCAATCGGCCCAGCAAAGTCAATATGTATACGTGACCAAGGCTAGTCCGTTTTTGGCCAGGGTTTGAAAGTGGTAGGTGGAGCTTTGGCCGCCAAGGCGCATCCTCTGCATGTGTTAATCATTTCCATTATGTCCTTGTCCATCGCCGGCCAGTAGACATAGCTCCGCATGAGACTCTTCATACGGTTTCTACCGGGGTGTCCACCGTGGAAGTCTTTTAAAATTCGCTTCTGTAATTTTTCCGGAATTACAACTCTATCGCTGTATAATAAGACATTGTCACATGGTGAGTAGACTTCTGACACGCTATTATCTTTTCTTGCGATTTTACGTTTTATCTCGCAAATAGTCATCTTCTAGCGCTTCGTTTTTGACGTCCGACAACGTTACAGGTAGATTCCGGACGGTATTCGCTATTATTCGTTTTATTTCACAGTCTGAACGAAGAGCTGCTATAACTGTGTTTTCAAGTGGTTGATTTTGATTAGCGATTAGTCTGGATAGACCATCTGCATGGCCAATTTTATTAGTTGGTAAATAATTTAATTTAAAATTATAGTTGAGAAGGATGGTACCCCATCTCAAAAGTCTGTTCGCCGTATAAACCGGTAAACACTTTTTAGAGCCAAATATCGTTAATAATGGTTTATGATCGGTCTGTAGATTGAAATACCTTCCATGCAGATATCTGCGAAATTTCGTTACTGCGAGTATGATACTGAGGACTTCTTTTTCAATTTGCCTGACAATTTTTCTGCGGGTAGCAGCGTTCTCGATGCGTGTGCTATGAGTTTCCGTGTACCATCTGGCATATGTAGGATACACGCACCGATACCATATGAACTAGCATCGCAGGCCACAATGAGGGTTGAAGTCAGTCAGAAATAGTTCTGATGTTAATATATTTTTTATTTTTTCAATAGCTGACTGACATTCCATTGTCCAGTTCCAATTTTTTTCTTTTTTTAACAATTCATTCAGAGGAGCGCGTAGCTCGTGCATATTTTTTTATGAATACTTGGTAATAGTTGGCAATTCCCAGAAAACTTTGGAGCTCGTTGACATGTTTTGGAGCAGGCATATTTTTGATAGTTTCTGCCCGCCGTGGGTCAGGACGTCTTCCCTTCTTATCAATGCCCGAGATATCTTATTTCATTCATATAAAAATCACATTTCGATACTTTTACTTTCAGACCGAAATCCTGAATTCTCTCAAAAACCTTGTGGATATGTTTGCGATGTTCCTCGGTAGATTTGCTTGCTATTACAATGGCATCCGGGTAGGCACACGCTGAGTCAAGACCGCCCAAGCATGGTATCCATGACCTGCTGAAATATTGCAGGTGCAACTTTGACCCCGAAAGCCAATCTGTCAAACTTGTATAAACCCCTGTGTGTGTTGATATATAGAAGTTTTGCGCACTCCTCCTCAATAGGGATTTGAAGGTATGCATCGCATAAGTCCAAATTGGAGAATATTTCCCCACCATTCAGTTTATTAAATACCTCCTATTGTGTGGGCAGAGGGTAATGGTAATATTTTAGAGCCGCATTGAGGCCCGTTGAGAAATCCGCACAGACGCGAATTTGGTTGGACTTTTTTCTTGCGTATACAGCGGGGGCCGCACATTCGCTAAAAGTTACTTTGGACAGTATACCGGAATTTTTTAGTCGGTCTAATTCTTCATTAATCTTTTCAGCTGATGCAAATGGGACATTTCTTTTACTTTTGAAAACGGATTAAACGTTTTCTTTCAGCTCGATTACATTTTCCTAGCCCCGCCGAGAAAACTTCGGGAAATTTTTCTTTCAAACGACTTTCAGGTCTTGGGCATCCGTTGTCATATTTTCCACCTTTTGGCAAAAATTGTTGATTGGTTGATGCCACAACTTAAACCGCTTCATTCAATTCGTTCCGAATAAATTCTCAGTGTTTTTATAGAAAACTTTTAGTTTCTTTGTGATGCCATTTAGTGTTACAGGTAGCGTTAGCTCACCTTCAAAATTGATTTTGTAACTCTTATACTGCACGGGCTGTTTTGTTTGCCTTTTTCATCGTTGATTTTTTTAATTTCCTCCAAGTCTGAAGATTAATGATTGAGAGATCCGAGCCAGAATCTAGTTGCAGCTTAACTGTTTTGTTTAGAATGTTAACTACAACGTATTTTCGTAGATTCTTATCTACTTTTTCATTTGATACAGTTTGTCTGACTCTGTTTCTGTTATTCCTTTTGTTTCTACAGTGCGCCCCCTTGTGGCCAATTTTGCCACAATAATTGCATGTCTTGTTTCGGTAAAAACAGTCTGCCGCCCAATGTTGTCCACCACAACGTCCGCATGGCCTTGGGGGTAATTTCTGTTTCTCACAGGGTCGTCTACTTTTAGATTATGAATGGGCATACTCTTTGCTTTCATTACCTTTTCCCGGAGAGTAATTTTTTGGCTTGAACTTAATTCTCCTTACATAAGATATGCCTGATTTCTCGATGTTTTTGGAATCGCTTTTAACACTGATTACATGCTGGCAATGTCCAGCTAGTTTTTGTAATGTGAGACCTGGTTCGCTTTCTAGTCTTGATAGAACTCTCCGTCTAATCTCCGAGTTTTTTGCGGAGACTAAACCTTGGGCAAATATTAAACATTTGAAATCGTCAGTTGACAATTCTGCCAAAGGAAAATCGTCACAGTGCTTATTGATGGACGCAAATGTAAGATAATCCTCGTCATCCGGTTTTGACAAGTTAAAACACTTCTATCTCTTGTGAAACAGTGTTGTATTAGGGCTAAAGACAAAAGTTTTACTGCTTCATTGAACACCAATTCACACTTTTTTTTCGGAAGAATGTAATCGACGAACTTACTATGTTCCGCTGTTCCCAACTTTCTCAAAAGTAAGCGAACTTTCTTAGCGTTCGTCCAATCCTCACAATCAAGCGCAAAAAGATCTTCATATCATCTATAAAAAGCTTCAAATGTTTTATCTTCTTCAGGATGATAATTGAATGTCTCCATAGAATTCCAAATTGTGTTGTGAGAAAAGGCAGTGTTGTTTTCACTAACATCCTTTTTACTTAATTTTTTTAGAATTAATTCTTCTTGTTATTTTTGGAATTTAAAAACAATTGTTTTTGTTCTCTTTGCTGTAGAAGAAATTTCTCTTCTCGTTATTTTTCCTTTTCTTCCTGTTCTTTTTGTTGTAGGAGCAATTTTTCTTCTTGTTCTTTTTGTTGTAGGAGCAATTTTTCTTCCAACATTTGTTGCTGTTCCTCCGAATCCTGTTGCTGCTGTAGTATACGTTCCTAGAGTCTTCTGTTGATGATCAAGTTGTGCATTCATCATCCTCCATAATGACTTCAAATACGTGTTTTCAGAGAGAAAGAAAAAAAAACGGAATTTAGACAATTTTCTTCTATAACAGAGGGAAAGAAAGTAATTCCTTTCCTTAATATTTCTCAGCTCTGGTTGGTAAGAAAAAAAATCTTTTTTTTTCTAATACAGACTAAGTGCTTCTAGTTTTCTCTAATAGAAGAAAAAAATTGCATAAACAACCACGCTGCCAACCAGAAAATATATTCTTTCTTCCTTTTTTCCCTGTGTGGTCAAGAGAAGCGAAGAACAATGCAATGCTTTAGATTATAGCAACGAGAGGGAAGGAAAAAAAATCTTACTTACAATTTTTCAGTAGTAAGTATTTTCAAGTTGTTGGTTTTAAATGGATTGAGTTAATATTTCTTTTATACTTTTCCCATCTTTCTAAATATACCCGACGTCACCATCTGTGCCTTTTTTCGTATTTACGTTGCCTGTTATTAGGTTGGTGTCCGGTCTGTTTTTATCAGTTGTATATTAACATACCACAGTTGTATGTGTAACTTTCTTTCGTGAAAATTTCTCTTTGCTTCGCCAGACTTGAGGTTAACACACTATGACGTCTTTAGAGTTATGGCGTGCTCTTTTTTTCTCTTCTGCTAGGTAGAGATTTCTCTTTGTGGTTCGAATATTCTTCGTCGCCAGTTGTTATGGTGTAAAACCATAGAAGGATAACACGGTCTCGGATATAGATTAAATAGTATATTCTCGGAAACGTAGTACAAAGGTAAATGTGGATTGGTGAGTACCTTCTCTCACTGGTGTCCCGACTCACTCATTCACTCACTCTGTGGCTACTACTCGGTGACCCTCACTTGGTGACTCACCTTACTCACAGTTGGTAACCATATTATATAAGTGTGGAAGAGTCCATTTGTAGGTAGGTCCCCACAATACCATCAAATAAATAAATACATCTCAGTGGTAACTCTGCGTTTCCATAGTGACCGACAAATTGCTTTTAGCTTATAAAAAAGGTTTTCTTGTTTTTCGGAGATGTGCATTTAAAAGAGAGAAAACACTTCTTATTTTTCAAATCTTGTTAGATTAAAATACACAAATAACGGATCAAAATAAAACTCCATATTCTAATTTTGGGATTTACAAGAAAAATAGTATAATAATTTATTTTATTTAAGAAGGATGAAGACCTTTTGAACAATGATTGAATATAAAATACAATTTATCTTGATTTTAAAATGCTTAAAAATATATGGCGTAAACGGCTAAAAGAATTCTATTATTTTTCAGCGACATAAAAATACGGTTGATAGTACTTAAATTACCGAAATGAGATTAGTAGGCGTATCAAATGAAAAATGAAATTGCAGAAGAGATTCGGTACAACCAAAAGTAAGTAAACAAAGAAAATAAACAATTTGACATGATGCAAAATTAAAAAAAATATTTGATTAATTTTTCAACGGAATTTCCAAGACAGGAATAAAAAAAGAAGTGAAAGTAATAACTGGAAAAAATAAGAAAATGAAAGGAGAAAAAGAGAAGTCGTATAAATAATGAATGAATGAATGGCAAACATAAAAAGTGAGGAATTCTGCGCAAAAATTCACACTCTTACAAAATAATTCAAATTTCATTTGTTCGAAGCCGTAAAATAAATGAAGAAATGAAAAAGAAATAATGGATATTCTATAGCAGTCACATTTATATAAACACTTTTTTTATTATTCAAACTGGAAAACCTCTATAATTGTTATGGTCCATGGTTAGGACCAAGGAGGAACAACACGAACACAAGAGTAGAAATAAAATAACAAAGATATATTATACAGAATAATAATACAAGGTGTGAGGGTATTAGTATGGCTATCAGTCTGGTTTGGAGTGAACTACTATTGGCTCGACTCGATCCCGTCTACTCCCTTTCTCTTGAGAGGCGCAGTATGCAGGAAGAGTTCACTCTGTCGTTATAGGTAATGTCCCATAACCCCCACTCACAAGCTTTTACCTCGGAGGGGTTTTAATATTTTTCCTCTTCGGGTTAATCATCAAAGGCTCTGTAAATTTTCTTTTTCTGCTTGATTTCCGCGGTTCTGAAATTGCTTGATGCCTTTGCATATTGAATGTGTCAAATATTGTGTCCATTACTTCCTCCTCTTCCTGAGGTAGACCGTTTGAATCCTCTAACAGCCTCTTTCTGGTCTGATTTAAGTGCCTTTTATGCGAGAATTTCGGACCCTGAATTATGTAAATGACGTTCCCGATTCGTTTCTCTACTGTACCTGGCTCCCAATAGGATGTATTGTTTTTGAACGTTTAAAAAAAAACTTTCTCCCCTTGGTTAAATTTTCTTTTTCGTACAAACGACGTTGGTGATTGTTTTGTCTGTTTTGGCAGTAATTTGTCGAATACCGATCTAATTTTTCGGACGAACATCTTCCGCCGGTGATAATGCCGATGGCGTAGTACTGTTCAGTGTAATTCTATACACTTGCAAGAATTGTTGTAAAGCCTTTTCTGTTGGTACGTTGTAAGCTTTCCTTAATGCTATTTTTAATGTATCTACAAACCTCTCCGCTTGCCCGTTTGATCTTGGGGGATATGGTGGGGATTTGATGTGTTTCACCTGAAAAGTTTCACAAAATTCCTGAAAATCTGCATGTGTAAATTGTGTCCCATTATCGGTGACTAGACAATCAATGGAAACTAGCAAACAGCTCGTGAGGCAATTTATTGTAGTCGCAGAAGTAGGTTTTCTACAACGAAATACTTCTGGCCATTTGTTTTAACTGTCTACTACAATAAAGTACTAAAACCATATAATGGACTTGCGAAATCTACATGGATTCTCGATCACGGTCGATCTGTCTTAGGTCATGGCTTATGAATGATCGGCGGTGCTTTGGCTGCTAAGGAACAGCCCTTGCACTTGTCCACCATATGTATAATATTTTGATCAATGTTTAACCAGTATACGTAACTTCGCATTAAGGATTTCATTCCGTTCTTTCCTGGGTGGCCCATGTGAAAATCCTTGAGGATTCACCTTTGTAGAGTTTTCGGGGTTGCTACTCTTTCATTATATAGTAGAACATTATCACAGAACTAAAAACTGTCTGATATATATACTTATCTTTTCCTGCAATTTTTGTTTTCGTTTCCTTTATAAATTCGTCATTCACTGATTCGTTTCTTATTACATGTAATGTGACGGGGAGTTTTCGAATTGTACTACATAATGATGATCTAATATCTTCCTCATATCGTAGATCTGTAATTACGGAATCTTCTAATGATTCCGTGTTTTGTGGTATTAGTCTCGAAAGACCATCTGCATGCCCGATTTGTTTGATGGAAGATACTCCAATTTAAAGTTTAATAAAATAGTTCCCCATCTTAGCAATCTATTAGCAGTGTAGACAGGTAGACCTTTCTTTGATACAAATATTATCAATAACGGCTTGTGGTCCGTCTGTAAAGTGAAAAATCTAAAGTAAATATATCTGTGGAATCTCGTAATCGCAAAAATAACCCAAAACTGTTCTTTTTCGATTTGCGAGTAATTTTGTTCGGCTGGTAGTAACGTTCTTGACTCATGCGCGATGGGTTTTAGTGTCCCATCCGGCATTTTATGAAGTATACATGCCCCAACACCATAGACACTCGCGTCACTCACGATATTATTTCTCATTTTGGGTCATAATGCGCTAAAATTAAATCTGCTGGTAGAGTCTTAATGATTTTGTCGAAAGTTTTCTGACATTCATATGAGCATTCACAAACTTTTAACTACTTCAACAGTTCGTTTAGGGGTGCGCGTAATTTGTGCATGTTAGGAATACATTTTTGATAATAATTTACTAAGCCCAAGAAGCTTTGTAATTCGGCTAAATTTTTTGGAGCTGGCATATTTTATTTCCGTGGCTCTTTCTTGGTCTGGTCTTCCTTCTTCGTCAATAATATGGTCCAGATATTTTATCGCCTTCATAAAAAAAGTCACATTTATTTTCCTTTACCTTAAAACCGTAGTTTTGAATCTGCGTGAAAACCTCTTGAACGTCTTCACAGTGTTGTTCAATATTTTTGCTATTTATCAGTATGTCATCAAGGTATGCGATCGTGAAATCCAGTCCGCCTAGCATAGTGTCCATTATTTGCTGAAATATCGCCGGCGCAACTAGTTCCCGAATGCTAATATGTGGAACTTATATAACCCTTTATGTATGTTTATGCACAACAACCTTGAGATTTCCTGATCTACTGGTAGTTGTAGGTATGCTTCGCTCAAGTCTATCTTTGAAAAAAATTTTCCTCCGTTCAATTTTGTGAAAACTTCCCCTGGACTAGGGAAAGGATAGTGATAATCCTTAATCGCTGCATTCAACCCCATCGAGAAATCAGCGCATACTCGTATCTCATCCGATTTCTTTTTCACGTAAACCGTAGGTGCGGCCCATTGACTATATTACACCTTTGTCAATATACCGGTTTTCACGAGTCTATCCACCACTTCGTCTATTTTTTCTAATGATGCGAAAGGTACATTTCTTTTCTTCTTGAAAATGGGTTGTACATTTTCTTTAGTTCGATTTTTGCGGCCATTTTGTTTACACCTCCCGAGGCCGGCTGAAAATACGTCGGGAAAACTCTCCTTTAATTTCCCCTTCAATTTCTCTGTCTCGGTCGATAACCTTTCCACTTTTTGGCAGAACGTATTTATCGGTAAATCCCAGAGGTCAAATTTCTGCATCCAGTCAGTTCCAAATAAATTTTCCGTATTTTTTAGAACATACATCTTTATTTTCTTGGTCATACCGTTGAACGTCACATTTGTGATAATTTCCTCCTCAAATTTGATTTTTCTTCCTGTTTGCGACCTGGCCAGTTTATCTATTCTCAACATGGTCGGTTTGTTTAATTTCTTCCACGTCTGTAAGCTAATAATGGTTAAATCTGATCTGGAATCTAATTATAATGTGATTCTTTTGTTTAACATTTCTACTTGTACGTATTTTCGTATATTTATCCAGTCCGCTTGTTCAGTTCTTGTGACTTTTACTCGGCTTTTGTTTTCTTTCTTTGTTCTACAGTGAGAACTTTTATGTCCCACTTTATTGCACGACAGACAAGTCTTATAGCGGTATGGACAATCTTTTTACCAATGCAAAGTCCCACAGCGATGGCATGGACTGGGTGGTAGTTTCTTCTGAGTTTTCATTTGACTTTTTGTAGTAAAATAATTTGTTTGGTTTGTCTTTGAGGAGGGGAAAAACGTGTTTGTCGTACTTTTCGTATGTAAGCGACGCCAGACTTTTCTATCCTTTTTTACGCTTATACATCACTGACAGTCCTCAGCCAATTTTTGTAGCGTCAATTCTGGTTCACTCTCAAGTTTTGTTAGATTTCTCCGTCTGATCTCCGCGTCTTTATTCGAAACCAGGCCTTGGACGAATATCAAACATTTAAAATTATCAGGACTGAGCTCAGATAACTTAAAGTCATCACAGTGTTTGTTTACTATGGAAGCGTATGTTATATAGTCTTCGCTATCCTTTTTTGTTAAATTTAAACATTTCCACATTTTGTGGAATAGTGATGTGTTCGGACTAAATAATTAAGTTAAAAGTTTCACGGCTTCCTTTAAAGTCAACTCATTCGTTTCCTCGGTAGGATGTAGTCAACGAATTTAGTGTACTCGCTTAACCCTAGTTTCCTCAGTAGTAGACGTGCTTTTATCGCGTTTGACCCATTCCCGCAATCAAACTCATATGAATCTTCATATTTTCTGAAGTAAGCTGCAAAGGTTTTGTCTTCGTCCGGTGCATAAGTGAAGTCTTTGATATAGCTCCATATAGAATTTTGCGAGAATGCCGCTTCATTTCCAGAATTTTGTCCTTTATTTGTTACTGCCCGTAGTAGTAATTCTAGTAGTTCTAGTTGCTTCTCTTCGTTTTTCTGTTGAATTTCCAATAGTTTCTCATCGTTTTTCTGTTGAACTTCTAATTGTTCTTCTTCGAGCCTAGTCTGTCTTTCCTCATTTTTTTGTTGCTGCTTGAATTACATTTTCATTAGTTCCAATATGGTTGTCTTAAAGTCTTCCATGTTTACACCGTAATTTTGTGTATAGATTTTTCCTTTTTTCTCAGTGGAGACTTCAGGTCTTTGTCGCCTGTTGTTCTGTAATCTTATTACGAAAAAAAATTCCTGCGTAGAATTCGATTCTGTTCTGGCTGACATGTAAAATTCGTGTCTCCGTTACCACTGTTAAGGTTGATGCCCAAAATAATTTCTTTTTTTTCGCGTAAAACTTGTTTTCTTTTCTCAGTACCTCCGTCACCTCTGTTGTGGGTGACCGATAGCTAAAAGCTTTTTTTTAGATTCTTCGCGTAGAACTTCGTTTCTTCAATATCCTCGTCGCCACTTTTATCGACGACCGATAGCAAAAAGGTTTCTTTTATTTTTTAGCTTCTCCGCGTAGAATTTCGTTTCTTCAATATCCTCGTCGCCACTGTTATGGTCCAAGGTTAGGACCAAGTAAGAACAACACGAACACAAGAGTAGAATTTACAAAGATATATTACACAGAATAATAATACAAGATGTGAAGGTGTTAGTATAACTGTCAGTCTGGTTTGGAGTGAATTATTATTGGCTCGACTCGATTCCGTCTCCTCCCTCTCTCTTGAGAGGCGCATTATCCATAGTGTCAGGAAGGGTTCATTCTGTCGTTATAAGTAATGTTCCAGAATAATATATCAGAGTTAAATATTGCAAGAGCACATATTCATGTATTGAGTTGAGGCTTCGACAAAACTTTTTTCTATTGCAGCAAAGAATAGTGAAGACTAACAAGAACTACTCCTACTTAAAGATTGCTAATCACACAGATGTAGGGGTAGTTTAACGGCTATCGGCGCGAAAGTGGAATTGGCGAGCCTGTTTAAATTTCTGCCTAGTGTGTTGCGCTCATTCTCCGTACTAGCGTCATTAGGAAAAGCTATGAGTTAACAAGCAGAAGCGTCTGAAATGTCCATCTTTGGATAAGGGTCAGTCAAGTAGAATGAATACACTGATTTCAAAATCGAACGGTCTCTTACATCTTGAAGAAACGTGGCATTAAAATGTCATACAGAAATTTGACTGAGAATGAGTACAAGATTATTGTTGTTGATGGAAGAAGCTGATACACCTGGAACTGCGCGATTGACTGGGATCTGTCAATATACATCAATAGAGTATGCACAAAGTAGAATCTGTTTTACTGCAAAGTGTCGATAATTTAAACACATTACCAAACCCAGGCCCAAAGACCAGATCTAATCATCGACGACAGAGAGAAGAAAACTTGCTAAACAGTGGATTTCGCTTCTCCAGAAAAACAGAGCCTAAAATTACTTAAGGTCGACTGAAGTTGGAATCATAGACTCATTTTAAACTCCATGAGCCTTTCATTAATTCCATTGCATGTTCTTTTCCATGTCTACAAATTCCACAGGTTTTGAATTCAGAGCTGTCCTTCTCCAAGACTGGTTACCAGCCAAAGAGGAAGAGCATAATCTTAACCCGTACCTGGAAGCAGAGCGATGGATTCATAACTTACCTAAGGATATTTGCGCATAAGTGAATGTAATATCTCAACTGGAATTCGAACCTGGCTCTCCTATTTCCCATTCCAAGCCGCTATTCATTACGTCACCCGCACATCCAAATATGAATAGTAAAAAATAATAGTGTTTGTCATTGATTTAAGCTCTTTGTTACATATTAGTTACTTTCGATCATACCACCCCGCATATGGCTACTTACATTGTTGAGAAGGAGTTAATATTTAGTTCTCTTGTATAATACGCATCCCTTTGAAAATCTGAAAAAATCTGCATATAAAACACGAGTAATTGTGATAATTATTTCTAATGCAGTTGTTCTATGTTAAAATGATTAGAATCTGTTGTGTTTTTAGGTTTATGCAGGGTATCAGTGGGTTTCATTTCTGCAGTAGATTTTCATTTGACTACAGGAATACAACAAAGAATAAAATGGATGTGGATGATTTCCCGCGGAATTTAAAATTCCGCGGGAAATCATCCACATCCATTTTATTCTTTGTTGTATTCCTCACATTCTCTTCATTTTCTTTAACTAATTCTTTTTCTTCTTTCACCTAATAGAAATTGATATTTTGTTACTGAAATCCGAGTGAAAGCAAGTCTACTCAAATACTCCAGGAGTTTCCACGTTATTTTTAAAGGAGCTTATCAGTACTGCAGTCGATTTTTCCTGATTTTCTCTTCCTTCAGCATATAATCGAGGCTCGTCAGAAATCTTCCTAGCGTTAATATCTCGCATGATAGTCTCCTTCATGTTCCATGATTTCCTCAGCTCTTCAGCGACATTGATATATTTAACCACCTTTTTATTTTGCTTTAGATTTATCATATAGTCTTCTGGAACAACGAAAGTCACAATCCAGCATGATTTTCAATTCTTGCTTTACGACACGTAAGTCCAGTTATGTTTGCGTCATCCGTTCGAATTTCAAACTCCGAGTGGTTTCTATATGTTTAATTCTCAAAGACAGAGGCATATATCATTAATCTATATAGCAAACATACAATCATGAGCATAGTTCTCAGTAGATTGCATTTTTTTAATCATTTCACCCCAAGCAAGGCGACAATGCCACGAGAACGCAGGGGGTTACAGGGAGTGAAAAAGAATGAACAGACTTTAGTGAAGAGAAGTGTGGAAAAGGGGTAGGATCTAGGAAGATATAAGATGCCCACAGACGTTTCATTTAAATGTTCGAAGATTATAGGTGGCAGGGAAGCTGGAAATCGGAAGGGAGTTCCGCAGGCGAGAAGTGAGAGAAAAATATATCTAGCTATTTCAACAGTAAAATGGCGAGATCTAGTTGTCAACCTGCTAACAAGCTTAAATTTATGCAGACGAGGTGCTAAGGAGAACTGTATATTAGAATAATTGCCATGAAAATATTTGTAGGAAAAGCATAGGAAAGCCAGAACACATCAGTGAGAAAGTGACTGAAGTTAGGATCGACTGCATTACAAACCCTCCTTTGAATTTTGCCAAGAATCTCTAGATATCTAGTAGAAGCACCAGACCAAATATGATAGCAATATTCATTGTACAGACGAATAGTAGATTTATAAGTCTGGAAGTGTGATACCGAGGAAAATTGCCTCGCATGATATAGTGAAATAACTTTCCTTGCAGTAAATCAAGCAATTGATTCAATGTAATCACGCCATTTCATGTCAATGGAAAACATGGGTCTAAGCAGGTTCAAAGTGATGTTCTGGAGTTTAGCATCAGCCATGCCGATGGCAGACAGAAAAGGTACTCTCCTGTGATTAAATGAAAGCCGTTTTGTTTTGGAGGTGTAAAAAATTTAATCCAGTTAACCACTGATTGGAGGTAATGTTCGAGAGTAGTTGCCAGTTCTACTCTGTCCAAATGCATCGTAGCCCCTGAGCTTGTGGATAAAGCCAGCATGCCAAACCCTGTCGAACGCCTTTGAGATATCTAGGGCCAGAGCCCGAGCCTCGCCGTTCTTTTCTATAAATTCACCAATGGTTGTTAAAACACTGGTGGCTGACATAGAAGAACGGAAGCCATATTGCCTCTCCAATTGATCTTCTATGGTTTGAAGCACTGCATGTATCTTAGCTTTTGCAACCTCTGCTGTTTATTCTGCTCTCCATTCCCTTCGAATCACAGCTCTGATCTTTGGATTTTTTCCCATAGCCTTTTGAAGAAATAGATTTGAATTCCTAAGTTAACTCCATGGAACTTCAAAACATCACATTAACTCCGATTGGGGCTATAAGTCCAATTTCGCCCAAAAGACTGATTTGGGCCGAAAGTCCGATTTTGGTCGAAATTCCGATTTCGGCGAAAAATGCAGTTCTTCAAATTACAAATTCTGCGTAACTTCAAAAGCTCACGTCACGGAATCTCTCAGTTTGGCATTTTAAAGAAATACAATTGATTTCCTCAATTCACAAAGATATTTTAACCTGAATTTAAAATATTTTAAATACACAAAATTCCGTGTTCCTTTAAGGTCAATATAAATTTAAAAAAACTTTTAAAATCATTAATTATTTCAGTTATTTTAAAATTTGAATTTTTAAATGTCCTGTCTTCATCCGGACACAAATTACATTGTTAGATGTTCAGGCACCAGATAAAGTGCAGATTTTCAATTCCGAGATCACCTTGATTCTAAAATGTTACAATATATCTATGAGTAGCTTGGTTTAAAGCGGTTTCAGACATACAGATGGACAGGCATAATTTGCCGTTTATTTATTTAGAAATGTGTGAGTCATGTAATTTATATCGGTTCAGGAAGTGGAATTATCGAGCCAATTTCGAATTCTGTTCTTGCATGTTGCGTTTACTTTCGCACTTATGGCATTGGGAAAAGCATGAATCCATTTCCCTCCCAGTAGATGAAACTGCACCCCGTAGCCCTGAGTGGTAACCAGTCTACATGAAAAAATACTATGAATTCCAAACAGTGGAGAATGCAGCGGTAAACCATGCCACCATCTTTCTCAATAAGACATGGCATTTCATGGATAAAGAAAAAAAAATCTGTGAAGATATATCATAGTCCTGCATTGGCAAAAAATCTATCGTATCTAGAAGGCCTATATTTAGGAAGGGAGGGTAGTGTAGCGGTGAGGACAATAGAATCAGCATGCCGAAATTAAATTCTGACCGATTCTATTTCGTTCATTATTTTGATTTCAAATTCCATTGAGTTGAGGGTATCTTCAGCTGAAAAAGCTACGGGACAAACAGTACGAAATACGGAGTGTAAACTAAAATACTAAAAGGTTCTCAGTTCGAATGACTTCACTAAATCTGACTAAATAAACAGACATAAAAAACCTTTCAAAAATTATTCCTTATTTATGTTGATAACTTTTGATCCTTTACTATAAAAAAGCCTATTTCTACAGTACAAGAACGCACAATTTTCAAATTTAAAAAAAAAAAAAATTCAATCTCAGCGTCGCGACTGCACGCTCCAAAATTATTCTTACATTTAACAATATCACATTGCTAAAAGACACTTCTTTCGGTCTGCACTATCTTTCGATGTCTCATTATTACCTGGATTTTAAAGAAAACTTACTTAAATGTCTAACTGATGATGGTCGTTTGAAACGATTGAAAGCCGGGCTAGTAGAAAAAATAAGACCTGACAAAACCGGAATTTATAAACAAGGATCATAACATTAATTAACGGATTCGGAGTTGATTGTATTTTATTATTAAATATTGTTTGCGAGAGTGATTATTGCCATATAAGTAGCTTCATTATTTGTTTTCCGTATGAATGATTTACGTTATATAAATTGAACAAGCACTACATAATTTATATATATATATATATATATATATATATATATATATATATATATATATATATATATATATATACGTATCTATGAACAAAAAAAGATATATTATACACAAGAATTATCAGTAATGTGGTCAAAATGATATTTCTTTTGATTTTGAAGAATTTGATGGAAAACAACATTAGTATGCAACATTAAATTCAGAAAATGTAAGCTGTCTGGAGGAGAATTTTACACAGGTAAACCTAATACCAACGATCAACAAATAATAACAAAGCAATTAATAATAAAGTTAACAACATTATTAAATAGCCAAAAAATGCTATCAGATCCACAATTATTCACACTAATTAGCCCCTAAAACATCTGTAACAAACCCCTTACCACCCAATCAATAAACGTTGCAACAATACAATAGATCTATCCATAATGCATCATTGACCAGCATATATAAATAGTCAATCCAAATGACAACGCGCACAGCCTAACGACTGCGCTTAAGCAAGAAACACTGTCACCGCTGGGCGTTGACCTTAATGTCCACTTTCACATTTACGCAGGCACTATCCCTGATATCAATCCCTAATTCATAATTATAGCATACCATAATAGTATATTTTTTATCATATATATATATATATATATATATATATATATATATATATATATATATATATATATTATGTATGCATATGTATATATATGTATATATATATATAAGTATGGACAATGATGTCAACAACGCGTGGCAACAGCTTGTTTTGTTTCATGCTTGAACATCATGTCCTGAATATCTAGCATGAAACAGACTGTCGTCGTTCAGTGTGCCCATCTCTGTCCACACACTTCTCATAATTTCACACGCTCTATCTTGGATATTGAACACGTTTACCCTATAAATACAACCTACATTAAAGGTATATTTTATCATTATATATATATATATATATATATATATATATATATATATATATATATATGTATGTGTGTGTGTGTGTGTGTGTGTGTGTGTGTACAAACGACAGACATACATATAATTGACACACATATAAAAAACACACATATGCATGCAGGAATGAAGAAATAAATTTTTAGTCTTACTCTCGTATTCTTCCAACACTAGATCTCTGCTTGATCTCAAAAGGACTTTCCAGGGTCATGAAAATATATCCTCCAAGGGCAGAATAGCCAGCCACCAGACATGTAAGCCCTATGTGCGACAAAAGAAAAGCAATGAATTTCCGACAGCAGTTGAGACACTTTTTCTTTCGACTCACTTTTGAAACTTTCGGGCCGGGTCGCTGCTTCTTTCGGCAGCAACTGCAGCATCTTTTGCTCGACGGTGTTGCATCGTCATTATCATCATCATCAACGTATCCGCAATGCGTATGCCCCATTCTTTTGTCTCTTCCAGAAACGGAAGCGGCTGACATATCTTTGTTTCTCGTTTGATTTTATTAATACCTTTAATTCTCGTCACTTGGATCTACAGGGTCCAGTCCCTGTACAGCTAACCCTGGAATTGATGATGCAAATAATCAGTCCGCAATAAATCTGATTTCGCTAATTCTGGGAAACTATTTGTTTGGTGTGAGTGGTTGCTTGATGTAATCTGAATATTCCTTACAATAGGAATGGTTATTTTCCTTTGTGTTGCTTATATTTTCTGGTTAGTATGTAAAATTATACTTGGTAGATGTTTAATTGCTGATCAGGTTTTGCCTATAAAAACAAAAAAGAAAGAAAATTATATAAAATTTATTCATATCATTTAAAAAAGCATTTTAAAAGTATAAATATATTTGCTGCTAGACTAGAATAAAGCACAAAACAATGCTCCCCGAAAGACTAACAATTATATTAGCAAAGCTTGATTAAGTGGCACTCCCATATTCTTTTTAATTCTAGACTCATATCATGAAAACAAAAAATAAAAATTAAAATTACTTGAGACAACAGAAGTATAATATTACATTATGTGTTTTAACACCGAAAGAATCAACACAAACAACCGATAAATTTGAAATTTTAACAGTATATATAAGCCAATAAGGTCAAGGACCAATGTCGAAAGAAATGTCTTGGAACGAGCGAGACTTTAAAAGTTGGGATTTAACAGCATACAAAGTATGTGTGTTGGGTGTAATGGGTAGCGGCCCTAAATGAGAAATCGTTAAATATTAACTCCTTCATGTAGGTTGCCATGTTTGGGGTGGTATGACCGAAAGCGACTTGTATGATCCAAAGTAAATGATGTGTAATAAAGATTTTAAATCACGAACAAACACTATTATCTTTAAGCTATTCACATTTGGATATGCGGGCGATGTAATAAATAGCAGTTCAGAATGAGAAATTTGATGTCAGAGTTCAAATTTCAGTCGAGTTCATGACATTCACTTGCACGCAAATACCCTTGGGAAAGGCATGAATTTATTTTCCCTTCTCCGCTAGTTATGGTTTAAATTGTAGGACTTGTATCTGGAGAAATCAATGTTAATGTAGTATTCACTCGAGAAAATAAAAAAAGAGTTATACTTACAATCCAAAGAAGGTTTCGTCTTTAAATAGCCCACAAAAAGTTGCTAATTCGTGAAAAACAAATTAATCAATCAATACCAGTAGACATAAACCAATAAAATCAAGACCAACGCCAAAAATGATATAAAACGAGCGAGAAATTCGAACTTAGGATTTACTTGTATGTCTAAACCTGTAATATCAAGTAATCCCCAAAACTAACAAGATAGATAAATATTATGTTAGTGGTTACAAGAACCATGAGTTCTGTGATCTGATGGAAGATAATCCCGAGACAAAGATTACTTCGAGTAGTAGACTATGAACTTAGACGAGTTCGAGACATAATTCGAAAAGACAGTAAGTGTTAAAAACTAATAATATAAAGGAATTACCAGAAAGGTTTTGTAATGGAAATAAGATTCAGACTAACCAAAATTAGTAAACTGAAAGCGTATCACTGTAATTTTAGTCAAGAGACATCCGCTGACTAAAATCAGTCTATCAACGTTTTTAAAAGCTTGAAAAGTACAATATCTACCAACTTTGAAAAGCAAACGAGTACCATTGAAAGTTTTGATTGTTAGCTGTCCCGTTTTATTTGGAGAGATGTAAAAAGAATATTTTAATGCCATATATTTTCAGCAAGTTGGTGATCATGGCTAGTCACAGCCTCTTTTTGTTTATAATCTGCGAAGTTCAATTCTTTGGGGGAAGATAAGAGAGTAATTTCTTGTTGCCACCATGAATTCAAAGTTGTCTTCATAGACTGGGTGAAACCAATTTACTCTACTATTTAAAAACCCTTAACTGGGGGAAGGAAAGAAATAGATCCATGCTTTCTCAAAGGCATTATTCATACTTCTTTTGTTTTAATCATATATATATATATATATATATATATATATATATATATATGAACACACGTACACAGCTAGAAGTGTATTATATAAATATAGAAAACAAAGCAAACTTTTAAAAATTACAGTTTATCTACTGAATTAAAGAATTGCTTATGTAAATGTTTAATTATTTTATTTAAATTATCTTGTTATTGTCTTCGAACAAATATCAATCTAAAATTATTATGACATGAAAACATCGTCATATTTAAGTTTTTATGCTAATATCTACGGTTGATAAACTCAGTTACTATTACGATTGATTATAATTTTAGTTATATTTGAGTTTGCTTATTTTCAAACTCTGTATATTTCCTATATGCATACATATATATTTCATTTTATTTGTACTTATATGTGCGTGGGGGATGATCAATGTAACAAAGAAGAAGGCACAGTTACAGTATCGGTAAAAGTGAAGTAGAATATCAAAAACCAACTAAAAATATAACTGTCAGTTTCACACTGAGCGCAATTAAATTGGTCTAATTTATTCGTTTGTGTTGTTACTTCGTTTTCATTGATATATATTGATTTATTCGATGGAGTCGGCTGTGGGTTTCCCATTATTTGTGTTCCTCTGTCAAATTATGCTAAAAATAAAAATATCTACAGCGAGTGTGTTCCAAACATTGTAAACATAATTTATCCCCATGTAGAATCGCTTTGAATGTCTTCTCAATTCGCGTGTTAGCATCTTTGCTTCAAGAAGCATTTCCTTTCTTCAGTTACAAGTTATATATTTTTACAACAAGCTCACATCATATATATATATATATATATATATATATATATATATATTATATATAAGGAAACAGTAGTTATTAGCAGAGAGAGAGCGCGCGTTTATAGAAATTATAGATATAGACATTTTGGACGTAGAAGCCAACACTGTATGGTGGCTGTCAGTTTGACAACTCTACGATATGTTTTGATAGCCATCATCCAGTGTTCACTCCTCTATGTATGTATGTATGTATGTATGTATGTATGTATCTATCTATCTATCTATCTATCTAGCTATAAAATGGCTCAACCATATTTTTCATCTGTCTAAATTTTGCAAAACACCTGCAGGCCTTGGAAGACGCATGCGTTACATAAAGTTTAAGCATCTCTTTATTTTTCTGAGCCCTCATTTGTTGTCTGTAAAGAGGGTCTTCAATATATATATATATATATATATATATATATATATATATATATATATATATATATATATAAGACTGACTACACTGATAAAACCATACGAAACTTTTTAAGATGGGGCATGGAGTGTTTTGGCTATTTTTGAACAATCTGGGTCTGCTGCATCGAAAAATGACATCCATTGTCCGCCAGTAGCTTTAGTTGGCCTCCTTCAGAATACCACATCATACCATCCTACTTAAAAATGGTCATGGTTAAGTTAGGTCACTGTAAATGTGAAGAAATTAAATAAATCCTCATTCGAAATTCTAACACAAACTTAGCGTGTTTCTTAGAAAGAAATATAAGACAATCAGGAGTCACAGTTCGAATGTTGAGAGCAATTGACAGACATGGCAAAAACTCCGCTTAATTTGCTTTTTATGACTGTTTAGTAATTTTGTCCCATTTTAAGTTCCAGCAGTATTTAACATCATTCTTTTTGCCCATCTTCTTTGATACCGTTCTTCCATAACTATATTAGCCCATTTTTTCAAAGGAAAGACATGTATGAAATCTTTAACCAAGTCTTGGCGTAAGATTTTACACATTTCTCAACAGCTTATTCGAAAATTGAAAAAATATATAAAACCTTATTATGATACATATGTACTTTACAAAAATATCTATAAAATATTTTTCTCATAATCGATGTACATAAGGGTGGCTTAGGGACACATGCCATTGATCACCGGTTCCCGTACGATCTCAGAAGTTAAGCAACGTCAAGCCTGGTCAAGTGTTGTATGCTTGAGTGTGCGGTTGGTGTAATGGATAATGAATCGGAATCGCTAATCGGAGAGCCGAGTTCCAATTCCCATTGGGTTCGTTATATGCACTAATGCGCAAATACTCCTGGGGAAGGTATGAATCCACCTCTTATACCTCCAGCTATTGGTTAATTAGTAAGACTTGTATCACTAAATCATTATCTCACAACAGGCAAAATTCTTAAAATCTGAAAATATTTTTTGACTTTAAATAACTTGCAATGGGTTGATAAGCTGCAAAAACGAATCAATGGACAAGGGAAATAATATCCTAAATGCTCATTCAAATTATGTACCCTGGTGGAGATATTTTGGCCATATTAAACGGGCATTATCTCTCTGTAACAAGTTTTGATTCAAATCAAGATTTAAAAAATAGCAATTCACTTTAAAGGGATTTAATCCCTTTAAAACATATAAAGTGTTGAGGGGTCAACCCTTTTTACACAAATGGACTCACCCAGGGTATACATATACTACTGCCAGTGAATACACGAACAGTAGGAGACAGTCAAGTAGAACAGTAGAATAACGTAGCGGCAAGAGTCACAGTAACGAGCACGTAGACTCAGTAAGAAGTCATAGAGCGATACGTCGATATCAAAGACTGTATATATATTTTTGTCTACTAACCCCGCATTCCTGGAACTACTAACCTGTATTACCAGTTTGTATTATTACGTTAATACATTTATTTTCCTATGTTCATTCTTGGTGTTTGTTATTATTTGGTACCGGATTTCATCCCGGAATCCACAACAACTTGACGACGAGGACTTCGAACTCACACGGGAAGAAAAAAAAATAAAAACAATTCTCCCTCGTCGACCACAACAAATTGGCGACGAGGGATTCGAACTCACACGGAAGGAAAACGAAACAAAATTCTCCCTCGTCGACCACAACAACTGGGTGACGAGGACTTCGGACCTATAAAAAAATTGCCGTTTGCCAGTGTCCACAGAAACCTGGTGACAAAAGATTTACGAGGATTAAAATACGGAAAAGCAGATTTTTCGTAAGACTCTTATCATGGAGGATTTTAAAAGTATTTTAGTAGAACTTGTAAAATACCAAAATGAACAGCAATTACAACTCCAAGAAAGAATGGAAGAGAAGTGGAAAACAATTACTACAATCGCAGAAGGAAAATGAAGAATGGCAAATGCAACTCCAGGAACTAAATATTAAAGGTAGCGGGTAACAAACAACACAATATCGAAAAAGGGGCGACTTTTTCCCAAGACACAGTGTGGAATACGATAGAAACATTCAATTACTCTCTAGAAGAGGATAAAAATTTCGGGAACTATTTGAGACGTCATGAAGACATCTTCAACATCGATTGTCAAAACTTGATGGAAGCAAAGAAGCTACGTCTGTTGCTCAGAAAATTAGGAACTGAAGAATACACAAAATTTATGGATTACATTTTGCCAAAAAAGACAAATGATTTAACGTTTGACGAAGCAGTTACATGCCTTACGGAGCTTTTCAGCCCAAAGACGTCACTATTTCACAAAAGGTGAAAATGTTTTAACCTCATAAAGGATGAAAAGGAGGATTACTCCACGTTCGTGAACAAAAATTGCGACGTCTTCAAGTTGGAGGATTAACACCGGACAATTTCAAGTGTCTTATTTTTGTACAAGGGTTAGTCTCAGGTGAATATAGTGAAATGCGCAAAGAATGCTTTCAAAACTGCAAAATGAGCCTGGATTAATACTACAAAATTATCAGAAAACTGCCAAAAATGCCTGAGTATAAAGAAAGACTCGAAGGATATCGTGGAGTCAGGAGTAGCACACATGCGTTAAATTGAACAAAAGTTTACATTTTTCACCCTCCCCGGAAAGAAAACAAAAAATCTATAATAATAGAAAAAGTACAACGTATAGGGCAAATAATGACAAAAGTCTAAGCAAATATAAGCTTCCCCCATCTGCATGTTATCAATGTGGAGGATTACACTGGAATAAGGATTGTCGTTTTAAATATAAAAAATGTCTAGCGTGTGGAAAATGGGTCACAAGGCATCCCAATGTAGGAAAAGAAAATTTACTAGTAATATAAGAGCTACTAGAATGCACGACGAAGACAATAGTAACATAAGAAAATACGGGGAACTTGAAATTTTAAATAAAAAGATAAAATTTCACCTAGACACGGGTTCGGATCTAACGATAATTAATCTACAGACATGGAGAAAACTTATTAGACCGACTATGATACATACAAAGAACATTGCTAAGTCAGTTACAGGGAAACGTATAAAATTTGAAGGAGAAGTAATCCTAAAGGTAAAATTCCACGGAAAAAAAAACTCAGGATATTCGTAATGAATGATACAGAAAATCTGGTGGGCACAGACTGGATGCAAAAGTTCGACCTATGGGATTGTCCATCCAGCAGTAAAAAAGAAGTGAAACGTGTTGTTTGCCCGCAGAATACGATCTGTGTTTGATAAGTTATTGCCGAACAAGAACAAAAACCGGCATACACCTATAGTACCCAAGAGATCATTTAAACCAGGAGACCGGGTTTACTTCAGGATGTTCAGGAACAATATGACTTATTGGGAACCGGGTAGAATAATTAACAGACTAAGAAATGTGGTGTACACAATACAAGTCGATAATTGACTAAATACAAAAAAGACGGGTTGAGGAGCCAAGCTCGTCACCTGCAGAAAATGACGATTTAATGGATGCAATCTTTGAAGCTTTTGAGATTCAAAGACCACAGGAAGACACAGAAATTAGAAGGTCAAACAGGAAGAGAAAATTTACCGAACTTCTGATTATCGCCATAAGAGGAAAAAATACTAAATCCCCCCCAAAGGGATCTAAGGAGAGGGCTGTTGAGTGATCCCCCTTTTTAAACAAATGGACTCACCCAGGGTATACATTTACTACTGACAGTGAATACCCGAACAGTAGGAGACAGTCAATTAGAACAGTAGAATAACGTAGCGGCAGGAGTCACAGTAACGAGCACGTAGACTCAGTAAGAAGTCATACAGCTATACGTCGATATCAAAGACTATATATATATTTGTCTACTAACACGCATTCCTGCAACTACTAAACTGTATTACCAGTTTGTATTATTACGTTAATACATTTATTTTCCTATATTCATTTTTGGCGTTTGTTATTTATTGGTACCGGATTTCATCCCGGAATCCACAACATAAAGTAAAATTGTATCTTCAAACAACATTCACTGAAATGGTTAAAAAGTGACTTAAACAGAATCTATAGATTTTTTTACAATGATGCTCACTCTGAACACGGTCCAAGATCCACTCGAGGTAGAAGTTTACAGTGTAACAAACATAGTTTATTCGGATACTTGGGAAAGATAGCGGTTAACCTTAGATATGAACAAGTTATCTGTCCACAATATCATCGTAATATTCACTTCCTACTTCCTCATCTTACGTTAAGAGTACACGCCACATTTAGAAATAGTTTACTTGAGTGGCTTTTGAGCCTTGTGTTGAACTTTAGAAAAAAACACGAACGTCTTCTCCTTGGGGCTGGGTCAAACGTATATTCGCTAAAGGATGAGTCATTTCTTCCAGATTGATGCTGTGTTTTCTTTTCTCTATATGGTGTCAAATATTTCAGAATCTTTTTTGTGTGAAGCTTTTACTCTAGACTCTAATAATCGGTTCGCTTTTTTATGTTTAGTAGTGTAAGTTTTTGCTTGTGACAAACACAGTGTTAGGTGTATAATCATGAAGCATGTTTCTTGACTTTGTCAGATCGTCCGACATCTCTGTGTCTCATGTGCAATAATAACAACATATAACATTAACAGCTTAATATTCTTCGACTAGAACATGATGGGGGAAATAAACCATGAGAATTAGCATTCAAAAGTCGTTTTATGTTCCATCTTTATATAAAGTATACAAATGCAAGAAAATATTACAAAAAAAAGCATATACAATTTTTATTGAAAACATGCGCAAACACTAATTTCTCTTTTCTTTTGAAACACCCTCTCCATTTAGATAACATGGCACGGCCTCTGATTTCTTTTCAGATGCAACTTGAATCAGCGTGGGGAAATGATGGGTTTATATATCCTGAGAAGGCAATCATAAATAACTTAAGTAAGAAACGTACTTACTCTCTCCAGATTCAAACCTATTTCCCATCACTTTACTCAATTTAGTTGCATTACATTTTATTCAGATATATTCCAGTCTGTTTGTTGTAAATTCCCCCCCACTGCTATCAGGATGAGGGTTAAACAGACCGAGAAAACACTATCACTTCTTTTTGGCTGTTCACCAAAACAAGTTGCCTCCTTTTCTGCCATCCATACAACGAAAGTATTATTATCATTTTATTTCCTTTGATTTCCGGTGTATACTCATTTTTCCGGGTCCCAACCACAGACTTAAATTCAGAAATGGCATCATGGCATTTTCCACTGAGTATTTTTATTAAACATCTTTTTCTTTTTTCCTACTATTTCATTCTTTTACTTTTTCATTTCTTTCTTTCTTTCTTTTTTGTTGTTTATTTTTTATTAAACTTCTTTTTCTTTCTCCCTATGGCCTGCATCTTTCTGTCTTTCTTTTTCCCATTATTCTTTTATCAAACTTCTTTCTATCTTTGTTTCTGCTCTTTTCTTCTTTTTGTTTCTGATTTTCTTTTCTGTCTTGCCTACTGATTCCTGTAGCCAGACACGTATTCACTCATTTATGCCAATATAATACCAAAATAAAATAAAATAACAGACATCAATCTTCTATAATTTGTATTATCGTAATTCTACACAACTACATAAAATATTGTCTCATTACTTAATCAAATAAAAGCATTGAATTAAATGCCGCCTGATCTCGTCACTGGTGAATATTTACTGAGTTTATTCCTTATACTAGAATTTCGAAGACCAATGGCGAATATATACATCGAATACTTTCAAGAAATGGCATTAGAATCCATATCTCTAAAGCCAACTATATGGTTAAGGTACGTAGATGACACCTTCATACTCTGGCCACACCGGGAAGATGTCCAGGTTCTACTGGACCATGTGAACTCAATAAGACCTTCGATACAGTTCACAATGGAGAAAGAGAGTAACAACACACTCCCATTCCTGGATGTACTAATATCTCGAACAGAGCATGGGTTCAAGACATCCGTATACCGTAAACCGACATTCACCGGACAGTACCTCAATTTCAACTCCCACCATCCATACAGCGTAAAGAAAGGGATCGTCCGTTGCTTACAACACCGGGCAAAAGTCATAAGCGGCGACCCAGAGACGTTAGATAAGGAATTGGTCAGTATAAGTAGTACCCTACAACGTAACAACTACCCTGGGTACATGGCAGCAGCCCCACCAAAACTGGGATAGGCGGGTACAAGAGGAGGAGGAGGAGGAGGAGGAGGACAACAACACTCAGAAAACAGTCTGCCTGCCTCATGTGAAGGGGTTATCAGAGAAAATACAAAGGATCTGCGGTCCATATAACATCAGGACAACCTTCAAAAGCGTGACAACACTTCGCAGATATCTCTCTCGAGTGAGACCCCCCATAGAGGAGAATATGACTAAAGACTGTGTGAACGCTATCCCGTGCAGCTGCGGAAAGGAATATAAAGGAGAGACAGGCCGCCCCCTCAAGGTAAGGCTTCAAGAACACCAGAAAGCTGTAACGCGAGGGGAAGTAGAAAAATCAGGCGTGGCTGACCACATATGGAGAGAGAAGGGAGATCACCGTCCCCTATGGGATCATGTTGAGATCATAGACAGGGAACACCATTGGAAAAATCGTAAACTTAAGGAATCAGCACATATGCTAGGCCACAAAAATCTCCTGAGTCGGCCAAGCATAGAAATAAATACAATATGGGAACCGGTAATAAGGAGTGCCAGAGAAAAGCAATGATAACAAAAAAGTTGCAATATGAGATCTGGTAAAAACATGAAATGATAACAGCAAAATTGCAATATGAGTACTGGTAAAAAAATGATAACTGAAAAACATTAGGTTTATAATACTCAGAAATTCATACCCAGATGTCCTCAAGGACACATAGCACAGTGAATAAAGGCGTTGGTTAGATCCAGTGACAGAGTTCAGTGTGAGTTCAATACCCGGTTAAGGCAGTGGAGAACTTTCAGAGGGAAAATTACCAGGAGATAACTGATAACTGACATCCATCAAACATGGCTCGTGGAACTAGAACAGTCTACCCCAGTGATCGAAATAAAGGGTTCGGTTCGAAATTCCAACCACCTGAACAACGGCCGAAATATAGCGACAAAGATGAGGACAATAATCCGACTAATGTAAATATTGAAATGAATAGTTTTTATTGACTGATTGATCGATTCGTTTTCTACCAAGATGAGTGACCGCTTGGGAACACTCGGAATTGTTGAGTTTCAGTTTCCGTTGGGTTTGTTATTTTCACTTCCACGCTATTACCTTTAATGAATCCATCTGTTCTCCCCCAGCTATGGGTTAATTAGTAAGACTTGTATCATTAAATCATTATCTCCCAAAAGACAACCTTCGAAAGATTGATAAACGATAGAAAACAAATCATTTTCCCAATTTAAAATCCTCAAAATTAAATTAAAGCTAAATTCCCCCTCAATAGTTTTTATTCATAGTAGCTTACAAAAACAAGCCTATTTCGTAAAATGAAAAATGCCAAATTATTCCTTTCCCACATTGTATATAGAAAGTTATTACGATTATTCTATGAAACACGCAGTGCGGATCGAGTTCATGACATTAAAATAATGAATTTTTCTAAAAATTACAATATCACAGTCGTCTGACAGATTGGTTGGCTAGTTATTTTTGCTTAGCGGCAAAATCAAGCTCTATGGCTTATTTAATGTCGAAATCTAAATATTTTGTAGGCAATATTATCGCTCCAGCTCCATATATTTTGAACGCAATATAAATATTTTATACATAATTTTAAACTGTCAGCTTAAACGTATTTTTTTAGATATATAGTTTGTAGATGATCTATTGGAAGTGTTAAATGTTTTGATATAAATCTATTTCTGAAAGGTTGGCCATTATGTTGACGCCTTCAGTATTTCCGCATAAGTTTCTCATGTTGATTTCATTGTAGTATTTATGCCTTACATCTGCTAAGTGAGTGCATTCTGTTAAAATGTGTTTCACCGTGAGTGCAACTTGACATGTTGTACTTCATTCTTCAGCAAGTGTGAATGTGTGAGGTATTTCATCCTTTCTTCCTTTTGGAGACACCTGCCGCCATTCATGTAAGATTGATTTGATTATGCAAAGTTTATTATTTGCATTGTCGATCCAGCGCTTCTGTCATTTCTGTTGAATGAAAGTGTTTATTTTAATTTTCAAGTTCGTATAGGGAGTTCTGAAACTAAGTCGTTTCAATGAGAAACTTAGTTCAGATTAATTTCCTACACGACAACAATTGTGAGCATTTATTGCGAATTGAACCCATTGCACTGGCAATTCTCTAGCTTGTTATCCATCACCGCACAACAGTGATCTGTGCATATTAATAAGAAATAATAAAACAATTTTTGTAGATGCAGGCTGTTTTAAAAATAAAACATTTAATTATTGGTATTTTTTCAATGATATTTATTTTATTTTTAACGTGTTCATGAAGTCTGAAGTCCCTACTCTGTTGTAGGTGATAAGTATTTTGTTTGTGTTGTGGATTCCGGGATGAATCCGATATCAATGAATAATAAACGCCAAGAATGGATAAGGAAAATAAATGTATTAACGTAATAATACAACTGGTAATACGGGTTAGTAGATCCAGGAATGCAGGTTAGTAGCAATAATATATATATATATACAATCTTACTGAGTCTAGGTGCTCGTGACGGTGACTCTTGTGCTACCCTCCTCTAATAGTACACCGAGTATTCACTGGTAGTAGTATATGTATACCTCGGTTGAGTCCATTTGTGTGCAAAGGGGAGACGCCTTATCACCCCCCTCCTTAGATAGGGAGTTAGTATCGTTTCCTTTCTCTTATGGCCGACAATTAGAGGAACTGTAAATTTTTTCTTCCTGCTAGTCCTTCCAATTTCTGTGTCTTCTTGCGGTCTTTGAATCTCAAAAACTCCAAAGATCTCCTCCATCGACTCGTCATTTTTTGCCGGTGACGAGCTTGGTTCTTCAACCCGTCTATTTTGTATTTGGTCAATATGTTTTCTGTGAGTAAGTTTTTTGCCTTTTGTGTACATCACGTTTCCTTGTCTGTTAATTATTGTATTTTGTTCCTCATAGGCCATATTGTTACTAAATAGACCCATTCTTGTTTGAATGACCTCCCGTGCACTGTAGGTGTATACCGGTTTTTATTTTTTTTCTTCGTCCTCTGAATAAATTCATTCTTTTTCGTTTCTTATCACAGGTAGTTCCTTTACCGCCTTGTATAACACTTTACTGTTTTCATCTGTAGTAGCAAATGGCGCGTTTCTCTTCTTTTTACATACTGGTTTGACATTTTCTTTCAATTCAATTCTAGCTGCACCCTTACAAAACGAGCTGATAGGTGAATCCCGTACGCCGAACATTTTCATCCAGTATGTACCCACTAGATTTTCTGTGTTTTCATTGTGTATATCTTGAGTTTTTTTTGTTTTCCCGTGAAATTTAACATTTACGATTATTTCTCCTTCGAATTTTATACGCTTTCCTGTCACCGACTTAGCAATTTTTTGTGTATGTAACATGGTTGGTCTGTTAAGCTTTTCCCATGTCTGTAGGTTAATTATCGTTAGATCAAAACACGAGTCTAGTTGCAATTTTATCTTTTTATTTAAGATTTCGAATTCCACATATTTGCTTATGTTGGTATTGTCTTCGTCATGCATCCTAGTAGCTCTTATCCTACTAGTAGCTTTTCTGTTCCTACATTGCGATGCCTTGTGCCCCATTTTTCCACACACAAGACAGTTTTTATAAAATCCTTATTCCAGTATAGTCCTCCACATCGAAAACGTATATGAGATACCCCTGATTCCTCAATGTATTTCGGGTCTTTCTTTATACTCAGGCATTTTTGGCAATCTTCTGATAGTTGTTGTAGTGTTAGTCCAGATTCATTTTGTAGTTTTGAAAGCATTCTTTTGCGCATTTCACTATCTTTTGCTGAAACTAACCCTTGAACAAATATGAGACACTTGAAATTGTCCGGTGTTAATTCTGCCAACTTGAAGTCGTCGCAATGTTTATTCACGATTGCAGCAAACGTGGAATAGTCCTCATTTTCGCCCTTTACCAGGTTAAGACATTTCCACCTCTTGTGAAAGAGTGACGTTTTTGGACTGAACAGCTCTCTAAGACATGCAACTGCTTCGTCAAACGCTAATTCGTTCGTCTTTTTTGGCAAAATGTAATCCACAAATTTTGTGTATTCCTCAGTTCCTAATTTTCTGAGCAACAAACGCAGCTTCTTCGCTTCTGTCCAGTTTTGACAATCGATGTTAAAGATGTCTTCGTAAAAACATTTGAAAGTATCTATCGTATTCCACACCGCGTCTTGGGAAAAATTCGCCTCTTTTTCGATATTTTGCTGTTTGTTACCCGCTATCTTTAATATTAGTTCCTGCGTTTGTAGTAATTGTTTTTTTCCATTTTTCTTCCATTCTTTCTTGGAATTGGAATTGCTGTTCGTTTTGTCTTTCTTGGAGTTGTAATTTTGGCATTTTACAAGTTCTACTAAAATACTCTTAAAATCCTCCATGATAAGAGTTTTACGAGAAACTCGATTTTCCGTGTTTTAATCCTCGTAAATCGCCAAGTTTATGTGGATACTGGCAAAAACGGCATGTTTTTTTTTCTTTTTGTGTGAGTTCGAATACCTCGTCGTTAATTTGTTGTGGACAACCAGGGAAAATTTTGTTTCGATTTCCTTCCCGTGTGAGTTCGAATTCCTCGTTGCCAATTTGTTGTCAACCTTGGGGAATTTTTCTTTTTTCTTTCTTTCCCGTGTGAATTCGATATACACGTCACCAATTTGTTGTAGACAACGAGGGAGAAATTCTTTTTTTTCTTCTTTCTTTACCGTGTGAGTTCGAATTCCTCGTCACCAATTTGTTGTGGATTCCGGGATGAATCCGATATCAAGGAATAACAAACGCCAGGAATGGATAAGGAAAATAAATGTATTAACGTAATAATACAACTGGTAATACGGGTTAGTAGATTCAGGAATGCGGGTTAGTAGCAATAATATATATATATATATATATATATATATATATATATACAGCCTTGGTATTGAAGTATCGCGGTATGACTCCTTACTGAGTCTAGGTGCTCGTGACGGTGACTCTTGTGTTACCGTCCTCTGATACTACACCGAGTATTCACTGGTAGTAGTATATGTATACCTCGGTTGAGTCCATTTGTGTGAAATGGGGAGACCCCTTATCAGTTTGTGTCAGGTAATTTAATTCATAAAATAATTATATTTTTTAAACTTGCGGAAAAATTGAATTTCATAGCAATTTTGTTCTGACGAACATGTAAGGAGAAATTTAACAATCTTAAATTTGAGACAAATACAATTTATATAAAAAGATTCAAACTCTTCTGCTTTACATACAAACATGTATCCTCATCTGTATATGTAAGAATGTGTGTGTACTATTTGAAATCGTTTAAAAGCGTTTTGCTTGCCTAAGAAAGAATAAATGGAATTGAGAGAAAATTGAACGACTGTTTATATTTGGTAATCAATTTCTTTTAATTTAAAAGAATGAGAGTAAACCGTCGAAAATATTTTTCACTTATTTTGTCATATTTTCATTTCATTTTTAAATGAAAATGAACATCTCTGGAAGTATCTTCTCCCTCTGTGTGCTGGGCCTTACATGCGAGATCAGGGATCTCCCAACTTCCTGAAATTTGTAGCTGTTCCTAAAAATAAAACATTTTCACTCCTAAATGTTTTGTTATTTTTAGGAAGTAAAATACTTCGTAAAACCAGAGAAAAATCTTTTTCCGTGAGACTTGAGTGTCCGAAGAAGGAAGAAACTAATTCTGAGTGACGCATCAGTACTTCATTAAAACCAGCTGAAGATAATACTTCCTTATCCTGTTTCTGCACCATGAACGTATCAGAATGTAAAGTCTTTAGAAACAACAGTGAGAAACTATCAGAAAGTTATCGTTCTAATTTTTCTTTATTATTTTTTTGTAAGAATTTTTTCAAATTTCGTTTCAGTATTTTATTTTTAAAAATAAATAAATAAATAAATACTATCGTTTCCATGGCTATTTAGGGAAGATGTACGTTTTAGGGAAGTTATAGCTTGATCTACATTTTGCGTCTAAACATTCCCATATATTGGAATATAAAACCTATCGGCTAATTCATGATTTTATCGCATTTGATAAAAGTGATAAAAGAAGTAAATGAAGAAGATAGGGGGAAAGAAGATGAAGCGGGAGATGTAGAAGAAGCTGAGGGAGATGATGACGATGAAGAAAGAGATAGGGAAGAAGAAATGGTGAAGAAGAAAGAGATTAAAAAGATCATAAAGCTGGAAGACGAGAAGAGTGCATTTAGAAAAGGGGAAATCCAAATGTAAAGCATTTTAAAGGGAGAAGGAAGAGTAACAATGGAGTAGAAGGAAGAAGAGAAAAAAGAAACAGAAAGTGAAACCGAAGAAGATCAGAAGGAGGAGAAAACGTTTCTGAAGAAGATATATAATTTAGAAGAGTAAAATGAAGAGAAGTTTTATAAAAAGCTCTAAACGAAAATAGACAAAAACACATGCTAAACCTGTAAAAAAAAGAGAGAGAAAAGAGAACTGAATAAATTAAACAAATGATTAAAATTGATAAATACAAACACATGAAATGTATGTTTTCATGTCCTGATATATACTTTAGGCGTCGTTAAGAATAAACCATAATGTCGTATTTGTATTTAAACTCTGGAGATATAGTTTTCAATAACCCTGACTTTTCTTCAATTACCCCTACTACATTAACTAGTGTTTATTTTTTTTATTACAACAGCACTTATTATTATTATTGTGTCGTCATCATCATCATCTTCATCATTTTCTTCTTACACACTAATTTCAATTTCAGCAGATTTTGTGTTATGTGTTCTCTCCATCTTTTACGACATATACTTCTGAAGCATTACTTACATAACTTCCCCATTAATGAAAGATGTGACACAAGGTAGTTTTTATGTGCGGGACATACGCACGCATATACATATGGGCTAAAGACAAAAACCGCCCAGTCCCCGCGATCACTGTCACTCTGACATCGATGTTAAACCGACTCCACCTCTCTTCGCGCAATGAGGAAAATGCTGATCCAGGTTTGGAATCCCCGGAGCCGGACATCTTTGAAAATCTCAAATGAAGAGAGAACAGATGCTACGCTTTTATCCCAACCAAAAGGCCGTGAACTTCTGAAGCGATAACATACGAAGCTTTATTCAGATTTTCTTCATGTCATTATTATTATTGAGTGACAGAGCATCACACCAAGAAATTTAGGCTGATTTACGAAACCCAATATATCCATCATGATACCAAGTTTGATGAGAGCATACCGGTCATATGCGTCACAGCCAAATATGCGTGATATGGTGATAGAATGCTGACAAAAGCATCGCATAAGCTTGTAGTTCGGGCCCATAATTAAGGAATACCTTCAGATCGGGTTACCCAGTCAGCTCAGACGGTCTCGAACTGAGGGTGTTTCCAAATAACTAAGTGTGTCTCCCAAGTCGCCTTGGGTGTCTAATCCATCGAACTAAGAAAACAACCCACTAAAGACGCAGTTATTATGCTTCTCCACTACTACCGATCATGAAGAAAGTCATTGCGCCACTCGCTTGCAGGCATGACTAACTGGTTACTATCAGTATATTAACTGGCAAATCTGAGCTACTGAACAGGATATTTACTGTAGCTTATTTTAATTCAGCAAGACAAAACGCTTACATGTTAAAACCTACAATTCGAAACTACGTCTGGTGTAACAACAGGGCATTATTATTATTATTATTATTATTATAGCGACATTACACCAGACATATTGGGTGTTGCCATAAAAAATCATAACCGGTACCATTGTCAGACTTCCTGTGATACATCAACATTGCTAAGGTCAGGATAATTTTACAAATCTTCGCTTAATTCAGAATAACGCTAAACGAAGGAAATGAGAATAGGAAGTAAGTAAGAGGGTGCCTACTTTGAAATTTCACATTACGTAAACCCAAAACGTTAGGACTTGTTGCAAATATTAAAAAAATGACAGTACCCGTTCGATCAGCGAGATTAAGCAGCATCTAGCCCGGCCATTGTTGAAATAGCGGACCCCTTGGAAACACTGGGTACTGTAAGAAACTTCCTCTCATCCGAAATATATTTCGGATTTAAATAATCCACAAAAGGTTGATAAGCCGTAAAAGAAAAATCAATCAAGCAAAAGTGGGGAATAAGCACAGTTTCATTGAGTAAACTGTACGGTGATCCAGATTCCAGTTTCTTTTCCTGCTTGAAAAAAGGTTTTATGAATATATTTCATTCTTTTATATGTTTTCACCATTTTTTTTATCTACGGATATTGTGCAAGTTTTCGCGAATTTTTTACTCTTTTCTCAATACCCTAGTGTTCTAGACGTTTCCAGTTCCTCCTTGAATCACGAATGCGTTCAATCTTGATTCTAGGAATTTTGGTATAATTCAAACAGCACCAAATATCATAGACATTAGTATAGAATTATTTTTTCCCCTTACGTTTTGAACTAGGTTATTTTAAAATTGTGAACTGGTTAGTTTTTAATGAATAATATATGTTTTCTGTGCTCCGATGATCAAATAAATTTCACCTCTACATTATTAATATGAGGTACCAAAATATTTCGCTTTTAAAGAAGATTTTAGAAAGATCTCACATCGCTACTATAAATTTATGTACGCAGGACATGTTTATACTTTCACGCAATTTAGTCATAACTTGGGCACCTCGATGCGGTATAATGGTTAGCAATATATATATATATATATATATATATATATATATATATATATATATATATATATATATATATATAAAAATTATTTATCTAAAATTTATAACATAAATATGTTATAAAATGACTACAAAAATAGCCCTTTTGTTTCAACACCTCCGGTATCTTATCAAGTGATGATGTTGAATGTAGAATAAATGATTTTAAAAGTTGAAACTATTAAAACCATTTATTCTACATTCAACATCATGACTTGATAAGACACCGGAGGTGTTGAAACAAAATGGCTATTTTTGTAGTCATTTTATAACATATTTATGTTATAATTTTTAAATAAATAATATATCTGCTCTACTCTGTATTGAGCACTCTTTTAAGAATAATAATAGTTGGTTATTGGAATTTATTCCGTATATACCAATCCTATACTTGGGTATATATATATATATATATATATATATATATATATATATATATATATATATATATATATATATATATATATATTATATATCATATATAAAATGAAGAGGTTATAATGGTTCCAACAAGAGAAAAGTGTGTATATTAAAAAGAAGAGAGGTACCGCAAACTTTTTCTGTTGTAATGTGGATTTTTAAAAAAATATTCTTTATTTTTCATAATTTTACAACACGTGTTTGTTTCTGGTCTCGCGACCGTCTTCAGGTAAAGTGTAGAGAATTCCACTTATTATTAAAAATAATTTTTTTTCCTTTATATTTTTCAATGTTAATTATTCTCGATATGAGACATTGTCTGTTTTTGTGTTAGTAATCCGAATGTCTTTCTTGAAATGCCAGTGAAGATTTCTGAGCGAAGGGTCATAAAACAATTAAGGTTGATTTGAGAAGTGATGAATTAGTTGTAGGTATCTTATCTTTTAATGTTTTAGTAACCCCTGTGTGTTCTTAGTTCTATTTTCATGTTCGTGTGTTCCTGTCAGCATGCGTGTATATATATATGTGTATATTCCCCTCAATACATACACTGGCTCACTATGAAGAATTAGTAAACACATTTGTACACATACACACACACACAGCGTTTGTATTCTAGTGACTGATAAACACCTCCGAAAAATCCGCTTAGAAGAATTATATAAAACTCTAAAAAACGAGGCTACTCCACAACACTAATAAACAAAGGTTTTGAACTCGCAAAAAATTCCCTCTAGACCAACTTAGAAATAAAAAGAAACGTAACGTCGAACCAACTCTCGCATGTCTCAACATACAACAAAAACAATCCAGAAATATTCACAAAAATTACAAAAAATCTAGTCATCAGTAATATTTTCCTTATTATTAAATGATTCTATAAGTCTGATTTGCGTTCAAATTCTCTAAGTTCTATTTAGGTTTGTTATATTGTTTTTCGGGGTAGGGCAGTATTTAAGGCATAATTTAATTAATTTCGTCCTTTGAAAGTGCGTATGAAGATAGGTTCATTATTTTAGGTTTTGTGTTATCTAAACTGGTGTAAAAATGGTGATTCTTTCTTTCCAAACATTCTGAGTTTTCTAAAAGATAACCTTCTAGACAGTAAGAATTTCTCTTAGTAAAATTGGGGTTGTTATATTTAGATGGTTCTATATAAGTGTGATTGTTTTTGTTATAAGGTATGTTCCGGATGTTTCGAGATTTGTTGTTTCTGTATGGGGTTAAGTAGAGATCTGTAGGAAATCTTGATTGTATTTCTTGATATAGGTAGTAGTTGTTAGGCTTGTTTTGTTGCCTTAGGTGGTATCTGTTAATGTGTTTTTGGTTTTGTCTGATGTCTAGTTGTGTCATGTGGTATGATGGTATGTTGTGAAGGTGTTTGTGTGTTGTTAAGTGTATTTTGAGAATTGCATTTATTGTATGGGAATGTTTGCGTGTGGTAGTATGCATTAAGATCTTACCTTGTGTCGCAAGTAGTTTTTCTATGTTGAGTATTGCGTTTTATTGTGGATTTGGTTTGTGTTATTTAGTTTCATCTCAGTATCCAGTTTTTCCTTACTTGGTAATGTTTTTAGCCAGGTTGTTTTTCTTTCCAATATATATATATATATATATATATATATATATATATATATATATGTATGTATGTATATATGCAAGTTTCGCTAGAAACGACTGATAATATGGTAATATTTTATATTATTTTACATCTGTTCGTAAGAACTTTTCTTTCCAGGTCATAAATTATATAATAACTGTGCAAATGTTTTATATATCCAAGCCCTTTTATATAACAAAGTAGTGAATGTATTATTACTGGACTTTACAAGAACACCCAAGTATGGGAGTATATTTTTTGGGCTAAGTTCATAGGTAAAGTTGAAGACGGATTTTTTCGAATGTATTTTTGAGATTATCAGTTTCGTTTTTCTTCTCAGCTAAAATAAAAATATCATCTGACGTGGCGGATATATATTTTCGGTTTTAGTAACTTTTTTAAATACTTTGTTTTCTACGTGGGACATGTAGTAGTTAGGTAAGCACATTCCGAGAGGATTTCCCACACTTTCTCCATTAGTTTGAGTGTAATCTTTGCAGTTATGGTCGTACAAGGCGAATTTAGCTGTGCAGGCCTCTCTTTTTGAGAATATTGGGTTTGATAGATGGAGGTGAAATTATTTTTAATTTATAAGAGTTAAAGATTATATCAATGGCTTTATTAAGAGGGACATTTATAAATAAATTTTCTGTGTTGGCCGATATATAACAGAATGTGCGAGCGATTACACCAGTAATGGATGCTTGCTCTTTATGCATTCAGTCAGTAGTAGCTGATGTATCTATTGTCAATATTGGCAGAGTGTTGGTACATGTAATGTATTTAACAGGCGTTTTTATTTCTACAGCGTCTCTGTGGGAAATATAAGATTAATATCTTTTGCATATCTGATCTTGTCTGTTAAAGACACAAAGAATATGTTGAATGACAAGAACCAGATAAATGTGTTTTCTTCCTTTTTGTTTTCTGAAAGAGACAAGGCATAAAAGTGTACAAAGTCGAAATCTATAGTAGTTAAAAGAGACGTTTCGGTTTTTGTTATTCTTCGTCTGACCTTGTGAACCGTGAAAGGGTCAGGAGAGAGAATTGGTGAAGAATGCAATTTGTCAGGTGATGTTTGATAGCTGATGCAATTACGGGTGTTTTTAGTTTCATGGCTAAAAATGCTAAGAAGAAAGTACGAGAAAATTTAAATTGCTCAGTATAAAATCTTCATTCTCCTGCCTCGGTCACACACACACACACACACACACACACACACACACACACACACACACACACACACACACACACACACACACACGTGTGTTTGTGTGCGCGCTAGCAAAACTATCAAATGATAGGAATCCTTATACAGCTATTTTTGAAGAATACAATATGGAAGGAAATTGTTGTGGTTCTTGACGGTAAAAAAATCTTTTGCACAAAAAGATATTGAAAAGTTACAGCGAAATGAATACGATTAATTAACGCTTTAAATGCCAGTGTGCTATATCCATCAGTAAAGCCTCCGGTCGGTAGATTGTAGGTTGTGAGGAGCCTGGAACAACCTATTAGTTGCTGTTGTTCCCAGCTCCACCCTGACTCGGAATGGTAACGTCTGTTTGGATCCAAGCTATCGGTAAATAGTGATTGCCCCCAAACAAAAACTATGTGAAAGTATGAAAATATATTTTAATAGTAAAAATAAAAGAAAACGATACATTTTTATATATAAAACAGCGAAAATACATGAAGAGCAATACATTTTATCTGCAGTTGAAAGCATGCAATTGCGTTCACGTTATTTAGATTTCAGCATTAAATAACACATAGTGGTTAATATGCCGACGAACAAAACCAACCAAACAACCAACAGTAAAACCTTTTATGACATTAATACATATAATATCCTACCATTTCTTAAATCAAACGGTATTCCAAAATGTAACTTGAAACAAAACCTACAACATAAAACAAATATATCACCGCCCCTAGTAATTATGTCCACACAAACTTGTATATGCATAAAAGCTGAGTACCATCTACCATGTATTCAACTGAGAAATTTAAGGAATCGGCACATATGCTAGGCCGCAACAATCTCCTGGGCCGACCAAGCATAGAAATGAATACAATATGGGAACCAGTAATAAGGAGTGTCAGGGAAAAGCAATAATAACAACAAAAATTGCATTCAGAGCTCTGGTAAAAACATGAATTGATAACAGCAAAGAATTGCAATATGAGCACTGGTAAAAAACTGTGGCTGAAGATAGGTTTATTATACCCAGAAATTCATACACATAGCACAGTGGATAAAGGCGTTAGTTAGATCCAGTGACAGGAGCCAAAGAGTGTGAGTGCAATACCCAGTTAAGGCAGTGGAGAACTTGGAGAGGGGAATTAACAGGAGATAACTGATGACATCCATTAAACATGTGGAACTAGAACAGTGTACCCCAGTGAGTGAAATAAAGAGTTCAGTTCAACATGCCAACTAGCTGAAGAAGGCTGAAACGTTGTAATAAATATGTCGACAAAGATGAGGATAATAGTCCGAATAATGTAAATAGTGTACAGAATACCTCAGAAATATAGACAGATACAGAAAATTAGAAATTAAAAATAAAGAAAATTACCGAATAACTTACCTAACATAACGTAAATAGTTGGCAGAACAGGGATTAAGAGAGAAAAAAATATAAACCCTACTAAGACCTACAAAAGTACAGGAAGTTGTGGAGAACCATGATTGCCAACATCCTGAAAAGGCCGTGCACATAGAAGATATCCAAAAGCGTTAATACTAATTTATCATTGAAGCAAACAAATCGAATCAACGTGTGTGATTGAATCTCAGAACAAAAAAGTTAGGCTATGTTTCGTCAACAAGTTCATTCAGCATACAATGGCTTTCGTTCTAGAAGGACATTTTCGACATGAAAAAGATGTTTTAACTCTCTCTGTTGTATTTCAGACATGTGTAGTTTCCCCACATCAAGTATCAATAACAAAATGTACATTTCCCTCAATAATTAAAAGACGGTTGGCTAAGCGCACATTCCGCAAAGTTTAACACATATTTTACGCATGTTGTTCAGGCAAATTCAGGCGCGCATTGCAGACAGAATTGGCCCAAACGATCCCTTCACTGATTCTGCGGATTTCTCTTATATTTTTTATAACATTAGCATTTCTACGGTAATAGTAACATCAACCGTGTAATTGTAAGGAAACATTCAACATTAATTCAGTGAATATACACTACTGGCATCGATGGAAATTTATAAAATCTTTCTCTTAGAACGGTTTGGCTTACATATATCACGTTGAAATATATCGTACGATCACCGAAGGTAAGCAACGTCGAACCTGGCCAGTACCTATATGGGTGACTGCATGGTAATACAAGGTACTGTAAGCTTGGATTAGCAGGTGGTATAATGGATAACAGTTCAGAATTGTAAATCAGAGAGCAGTGTTCTAATTCCAGTAGGGTTCTCTCATATTCACTTACGCGCAAATATCCTTGAGAAACGTATGAATCCGTCTTTCCCCTTAGCTATTTGTTAATTATTAGGACTCGTATAAATAAATCATTATTATCTCAAAAAAGGTCTTACAATCTTAAAATATGTCCTGGTTTTAAATAACCTGCAAAAGGTTGATAAGACGTAAAATCAAATCAGTCAACAAAGTTTTCTCAGGAAAATACGTTTTTCGAGTTCACTAGCTGTTATCGTTCTTTCCACTATAGATGTGGTCTTCCTTCTTAGCATTTGTTTGAAGTGATGTAAAATCTCGATTTTCGTCATTCTCCTTTCGTGTTAAATGTGCTATCAATTTTAGTTGGTGGGCTTATTGAAAACACTCAATAGATGTGGTTTCAGTTATTTGGTACAGTTCTTTGCCATTCTGTAAATGCTAATGATATCCTTTTAAAAATAGATATCGCCGTAATCCACAGGATATTTGGATTGGTAATCCGCATTCGTACTATATAACTACGTTTTGGCCGGGGCGTTCCTCAATCTTTCCCACAAATTACACCAACTAAAGCGTTTTATAAAAGTAATAATCGTTTAATGATTTCAGTTACTGCGTATATCTTACCAGAGTTAGTATTCGGCTCTGAGATCAGTGAAAAATCTATTTCAGACGATGTTTTTTTTATGGCCTGTTCGATATAACCACCATTGACTATGGTTTTCACATCTTCCTATTGGAAGACTTTGCACAACATATTCTTCCTTGGAAACGGACCAGCATAATCTTGAATCCTCACAGGTCTCCCATATCCGACGTTTCATATTAAAGTAAGTAAAACCCAGTAAGAATAAGGGTGTGGGCCTGTATACTATGGAGGGTAATGATCAGGATTGGTCTCCGGATTTAAGTGAAAAATATTCCGTTTTTAGTTATTTATGTATTATTAATTATTTTAATTAATTAGATTTATTTTGTTTCGATGAAATATTCTAAGCAGGACGTTTTTCATTGTCTCATAATTATCAGCAGATTCTGTATTATTAATTTACCAGTGTTAACTAGCAAATCTTTCAGAAAGAAAACATTGATTTTTCATTTGAGAACATTTCTCAATAACTTTGCTATCTTTATTAAAACTGGTTAACATAAGGAAAATAGTTTAAAATATTTGTTAACGTCATTTATTATAATTTTATGCTTTCCTATTTAAACCAAGCCAATGATATAGCATTTGCTCTCTGCTGTGATTCGCTGGTAAATAATTAATATCTATTTTATCGCTTTTTATTTCGTTATTTTTACTAAGATTCCCTTTCCTTTAACGTCGAGTCACCTGATGGTGTACCATCTTGCTATTAATAATCTTTTATTTATTTAACCTTGGCAAAACACTCGAGCACACATTGAGGAACGTAAAGGGAAAACAAGGCCTTCATGAATCTGATATTATTCATTGCCCTCATGCAGTTACTTTTTCCTGAAAAATATAGCTCACGTTCTTGTAACGTGGATCTCTGTTTATTGCAACATTTCCAAGAAGGATTTCGTGATCATTATGATTGCTAAAACAAATATAAAAAGAAAGTTAGCTATAAAGTGTTACTAGCGGTAAAATTACACAGGTCATTTTGTAATTAGAGAAAAACACAAAAGATTATACATTAGACATTATGATTATGAAAGGATATAATCATATATATATATATATATATATATGTGTGTGTGTGTGTGTGTGTGTGTGTGTGTGTGTGTGTGTGTGTATGTGTGTGAACATTGAAGCCAACACTCAGAGGCGAGAGGCTGTTTCATGCCAAATGCAATCGTCCGGCCGCGAGTCTTTATGTTATCAACGTGCAGACAGAAAATACAAAGTTATATCTTGCTCATCTCCTTAGTTCTCAGGTGCTTGCTCAGCTGCTATAGCCCATAGGAATTACTTATTCCGTTTGTACCGGAGTGACATGTCTGATTGCGACAGAGGTCTCTTTGTCTCGTAATGAGTACAAGCGCCTCCTCAAGGAAGCAAAGTTAATACTTACTGATTTACTCTATTCAATCAATTCGAAGTTCTAACTTCCTCAGCTGATAAGACTGGATGATTTGCTCGGAAATTCTTATCCAAATCTTCGGAGTACATACACCTGATTTTCCCCCTAGAACTGACGCTCTTTTGAGAGAGATGAGCCTAACCCCGTCGACATCATCTCTAAATTAGACTCTCATAAAGCAAGTGGTGGTGACATGATACTAGTAGTAGTCCTAAAAAATGTACTCCTGAGCTGGCTCCAGTTCTCTCCAATCTATATAACTATTGCCTCGCTGACTATTGCTTTCCAGTCTGTTGGAAGTATTCATATGTTTTTCCTGTTTTTAAGATCTCTGGAGACCCTTCTGACGTATCCAACTACCGTCATATCAGTCTACGGCAAAGTCTTCGAGGCTTTAATCAATGCCGAAGTGGTTAAGCAACTGACGTCCCACGAACTTCCCTCTGACAAACCATATAGTTTCCGCTTTGCACGGTCTGGCGCTGATGTACTTAAGGCCATAACTGAATTTTTATACGAAGCACTTGATAATAACTGCGAAGCTCGTGGTGTGGATCTAGATACCTCTAATATAGGGTTTGGCATGCCGGCCTTCTATGTAAGCTTCAGGGATACGGTATTACAGGGCGATTATTTGATTTCATTCAATCATTCTGTCAAACTGTGGAATGAAGTTCGTCCTAAACGGGTTCTCTTCAGTTTCTTTCATGTGAAAGCTGGTGTTCTCAAGGCGCTATCCTGTATTGGGATTTTCCCAATTATATCTGGTAACGAAAATATTGTGACACCGGCAAGAAGAAAAAAAAACCAAACACAGATGGAATTGTTTGAAAAATACTTGTATTGTAGGAAAAGAGAGGAAAGTTTCTTGCTAACAGTGGGGTGTGCGGAACTTATCTGAAAGATGCGTCCTTTTAACGGTTTTACATTTCCTGTGTCGTTTTGGCTGGATTGAAGAAATAGAGCCTTGACTTCTGAGATTCAGTTGCTGTGCAAATCCTCACACGTGTCATGGTGTTTAGATGACGGAGAGTGAAGACGGGGACGTGTTGTCTCTGAGGGTCCCACAAGCAAAAGAGGACGAGAGTTCGTAAAAATAGCTCTCATGGGAGTTTGGTGAAGATCTAAAAAGGTAGCCTGTGATTGGTTGTTTTTCATCCAATCACAGGTCAACCATTTAACGACTCCGTAATAATTTCAATATTCTCCTCCAAAACAAAATTGCAATATGAAATCATTGCAACATAATTTTTCCCACAGTTGCAGGTTGTTTGTTTTTTTAAGGCAAAAATAGCCAAAGATGAAAAGTTCACTGAAAAGTTGATTTTTCTTTTTGTATGTAAAGAAATCCTCATTTTGGTGTACTAATAGGACAATAGAAATTTCATCCCTTCAATCATATGGTACAATATCATTAACACTTTGTTTTCTTTGTTCAGCAACATGTACCCTATAAGCTAAGGTATGTGAAGACTATAAGTTTTAAATAGAACTGAATTTAATAGTATACATAGGGATTATTGGGAGAGATTTTACTACCTTTTAAATTTTTAGTCCTTTTAGGACGTTGTTTTATTGCAACAGATGTACCCTTAGTATCTGGTACATCATTAGAGACCTTTGATTTTGCAACAGATATTTTCATATCACACACTCCCTTCGAGTACGGAATGATTTTAGGATGGTGGGCATGAGTTAATGATAGTTCTAGAGGATACAGCAGTTTGATAGAATGGACCTGAACAGACCCGTCACCTCTCTTGACTTTTACAGATCGAATCTTTTTGTCGTCACCGACAATTTACTTCAAAACTCTTCCCAGCAGCCAAAATGGTCTAGACTTGGCAGGATCCTTAACAAGAACCACATCATCAACATTGATTCGATTGGGGAAATTGACCTCGTGCAAATCTTTACACTGTTCCCTCAAGCTCAACAGATAATCTTGATACCAAAGCTTTCGGAATCTAGTCAACATAGAATTACGAGCTTCAATGGATTTTACCACATTTAATCTTGAAGGGGGGGGGTCTTATTTCCAAACATCCTGATCATCCAATTTCAGTACAAGTCCCAAATTAGCGTTAGGATGAAGAAAACAATTAGGAGTTATTACTTCGAGGTCTGAATCCGAAGAACATCTATAAGTGAGAGGTCTTTGTTTTATAGTACTCTGAATATCGGAAATTACAGTAAGGAGATCAAAATATCTAATTCGGGAACGCCCAATTGTTTTATACAAACATGATTTAATAGTCCTGATCATACGTTCCCATGTACTCCCAACCCAAGCAGCATATAGAGGTATTCTGATGTGTTTAATATTATACACGTGGAAGTGTTCATTGAATTCAGAAGAGGCAAAAACTTCCTCTATAAGATTGCAACCAGCTATAAAGGATCTGGCATTATCGCTGTAAATATGAGATGGGATTCCATATATATTAGTAAATCTAATCAGAGCCAGAACAAATGAGTGGGTGCTCATGTCTTTAACCAACTCTATGTGTACAGCTCTAATATTGAGGCAAGTAAATATAAGCATGTACATTTTACTCTTTCGTCACCCTTTACCCAAACATGTCCAGTATAGTCAATCCCAGTATGTAAAAATGGTTTAACGAGATTTACTCGGTTTTTAGGAAGATTGGTAACCTTAGGATACTTGAAAGCAAGGATATCAAATTTTTTTGCACAAGACGCACCTAGAAATTACTTTTTTGACGGCTTGTCTCGCCCTGGGTATCCAAACCCCTGAAAGGCGGATTTTGTTTAAGGTTGACTGACTTCCCAGATGTTTTGTGATATTCCATAATCATGAGTTCAGTCAGATTATGATCCTTCGCCAATAAGACAGGATTGATAACTTCATAAACATAAGTAGTCATTTTACCTATTCTACCCTTAGTCCTGATTATCCCCCTTTCATCTCTGAATAAGTTTAAATTTCTTAATAATTCAGGTACTTTTTTACCTTGAGGAGATTGAAGGTAAGCAAGTTCTGTAGGAAAGCTTTGCTGCTGCATTACCTTAAGTAAGTACATTTTAGCACAACTACTAGGATCAAGATCCACATGTTTTAGTTTATTTCGGATTTTAAATATATTGGTAGTAACATTAATCAATTTATTAAAATCCGAGTATATATCAAAGGGTATCACCGGTTGAGGTTCAACGTTAGCTACAGTGAAATTTAATGACGTAGTCTGTAGAATGGATTTATTTTTTGAACTTAGGCACTGAAGTTCGCTTGATGGCCATTCTATGGGATTTTTGCTGAGCCATTCAGGTCCTAAGGTCCAACGGCTTAGATTCTGTTGGAACTTTTCAAAGGTTACTCCCCTTGTGAGACAGTCGGCAGGGTTCTGGTCAGTAAGAACATATCTGAATTTTACAGGTAATGATTTCTGTTTTTTCAGTTCCTCAGGTGCCACCTCAAAACGTTCGATGATACCTTCCCGCTCCTGCTGGTGGAATACCTCAACATAGTCATTGAGTAATCTTTGTTGCTCGAGCTTGTTAACTACTCTGTTCAAAACTGAAAGAGCAACTCTGTGATTGGAAGGCACAGACTTTATTTTGTCCTCATGCCAGGGGAGGTAAACGTGATAAGCGTTATCTCTGAATTCAATAGATTTTTCAAATTCCATAATTTTATTTTTATCATAATCACAAATAGCTTCGTCTTCCGGAGATATACCCAGCGAATCTACATCAAACATTTTCTCTAAATTCCTTTCTACTTGACTTTCGTCAAAAATTTCAGCAAAGGAGTCAGGGTAACTCTTTATAGGATTCATTACAAAATTCACTCTCGTGTCTGAGCATGTAGAATATTTAGGCACTATGGCATGATAATTGTGTTGAAAATCTTTACTCTGTACTTTTTTAGGGGTACTTTGATCATATAAAAAATGCCTGTAGGAAACTCCCAAGCAGAGCCCTTCATGCAATCCACCATTTTGATGTTCTTTATAAATTGAATTACATCGATGCCTAATAGACTGTGAACCCTAATATCATTTCTTCCGTGCAAAAAATCTAGTTTGTAATTTAATTTAAGTAAATTATTCTTAACAGATTTAAAGTTATCGAATCTTAAGTTCATATCGAATTCATCATCGATAAGAACTTGTAGGGGCAAGGAATTACCCTTATTTACTTCGATCCCCACTACAACTTAAACCCTAAAAAGGTTTTTACGTCGTATTCCACTGGAGTGAGGAAAGATCTATAGCACCCTAATTTTTCAATAACTTGCTTAGAGAAATACATCCTTTGACTACCTGTATCAAAGAGGCAGTTCAATTTGTATTTACGTTTCCCTTTAGAAACTGTGATTGCCACTATCGGTAAAATATAAGGCTGCTCCTGTGTGCCAGTGTTGGTACACACGTGCGTGGAAGTAGATGAACTGTTTCTACTCTTATCTGCTTCATCACAAGGGGGGGTAACGTGGCCTCGGGATTTGCAATTTGCACATTTTCGAGGTAATTTATTTTCTTTGCCATAGCAGTCTTCCGTTCTATGACTAGCACTTGTACAAAAAGAGCACAAGCCCATCTCCCTACACCTAGAACGTCTCGACTCAAGGGAGGAATATTTTGAGCAATGGTTCATGGTGTGCCCGTTGATGTTGCAAAATCTACAATGTCTAGTAATTTTGATAGATTTTATTGCAAAGTTTTTAAATGTTGGAACATTTTTCTTTGCGTTTTTGTTCTCAGTATAATTCCCTTCCAGCGACTTGAAATTGTCTTGGTGGGAATTAAGATTTTTTTTAAAACCCGGTTTAATTAAGGTTTTTATAACCTCGTTGTAACTATAAAAAAATCTGATTGATTTTTTTGTAGTTACTGTCAACGTTCCGGATTAATTATTTTTGAAGATTTGAAGGTAATTTGGAAAAAAATATATGGCTGATTAGTTCATAGCCTGGAGTGGTTTTTTTCAAAAAAATCCAAATTATACGAGGTTTTTAATTCAGATAGGTCAGCTTTAATTACTGACAAAAATCTTTTTATGTTGACAAACTCTTGGTCATATTTAGGGGTACTGCCCAGCAATTGTTTAAAAATTTCATGGCCACTTCAACGTTTTCATCTTCTAACGACAGATGAGACACTAACTGAAACGCGTAGCCAGTTAAAAAACTTTTTAAAAGCAACAGCTTGGCTTTTTTGGAGTGTACAGCATCCACACAGTTTTCAAATTGAACCAGGAAATTTTAAAATTCAAATTTACCGGCTTGTATTCCACTGAATTTAACACACTGCAACCTTGGGGCTGAAACGCACGAGGTTGTGAGTGGCACTTGTGGATTTT
>OZ038478.1:136757193-136762193 GCA_964036315.1 Acanthosepion esculentum
ACGTGTTATTATTTTATTCTTCTAGCTTCTAATAAAATCTTTTTCTTATCAGCCAAATGGTACCAAGAGATTTTAAGATATGTTAATGATTAGTGAGTGAAAAATAAGACGCTTACTCATAATTCTTCTGTAATAATAATAATAATAATGATAATAATAATGATAATAATAATAAACCAATTTCATCATATATCACCTTGACAAAACTGGATTGTGTGCTGTGAAGAAAGTTCGGAAAAACAGGGTAGATTGTGATTCACAGTAAGTAAATAGAAACTGTTGGCGCAATGTCATAACAAGCAGAGACAACAAATATAGCACGTCTTGCCCAACTGATGGTTTCTGGTAAGTACCATGTTTCTGCTCTCTCCAATTTGCATAAGCATAAACCACCTGCAGTATAAGTAAATGACAGCTAACGCTGCTCCGGGGACTTAACCGTGCAGTGTGATAATGTAAATGACGTAAGAAGAACATAAATCATTAATGTCCAGGGGGAGAGCAATTCGATCACCGATATAGCAGTACCTCTAATGGGCATAACCAAATGGTTCTGGACAAGTAAATGACAAAAATATGTGGTACTGAACATTATTATTATTATTTTCAGGCTAGGTATCTGAGAGTTATTGTTGGACATTGAGTGAGTGCAATTCTACTCAATATTTCAGGACAAAGTATTCCAGTTGTGTTAAAGAGTTCTGTCGTTGAGACTATCTCGATTCTTACTCTGCATTTCAGATATAGATCTTCCAAGAAATAGGATCCAAGTTAAATCTTTTCAAAACAGAAATTATGATCTGGAAGTCGAATGAAAAAACGAATGGCACCTGAACCGATCATAAAAAATCAGGAAGCGGATTTTTTTAATACAACAGTGCATGGATCAGTTATAACAAATTTATTATGGAGATAAGGAAATTGAACATTGAACAGGCTGCACTAGAGGTACTTTCATACAACAGAGCAAATTGCTACAGAACCAAAACATTAACTTAAAAACTGGAGTCATGTTCTTAAATAGCTTCATCGTATCGAAACTTTCATATCGGTGTCACGCATGGCGCCAAAGTCGTTCTGAAATATCTAAACTCTCAATCGTTTTATCAGTTCAATAATTAAACATAGCTTCGAGCGAATGAAGACTGCAGCTCTTGACGAGATCCATACATCTTTGAATCTTGTAAACTGGCGACACAGAACACAACGATCTGTACCAAATAACAGAAATCACATCACATGGTGACTTTCAAAATAGCAACAACTTAAATAATGACATAATCAAGTAGTTGACGTTATACACTACTTCAAACAAATGGTTAGGGAAGAGACTCCCATAAAAAATGGAAAAAAGCAATAACAATTACTGGATTTGGGAAAACTATTTCCCCGAAAAACTGTTATGCATTTAAACAGAAAAAGAAACAGCTCGGTCAATGAATGCCAAATGTTTCTTCAGAAGGAAACGGTTAATATTACCATTACCTGTATGCACTGTCACAAGATAGATGCAGTTGTTACGTTCTTGTTCTACAATTTCCTTTTAGTTTTCTTGTGTGATTCTGATACTTATCTTTGCTTCTTCTTACAATATTCCGTTTTTCTGCGACGAGATGCGTCAACGAAATGATAATTCTTATTTCTTATATATCTGAAGTTTTACACAAGCTTCTGTGTTTTCATCACAACAGTGTGTGATAGAAAGAAATTTCAAATTGCCACACCATATTCGGTATCCTCGTAAATCCCAGTATTGGCTTTCAAAATAGTTAAGCACTTTCACTTTAAAGTTTAGCGTAATGCAATTTTGATATCCCATATCGCTGATTGAAGTTATGTTCTTATTATACATACAATGCCTATAAAATATAGATTTTCTGTCAACCCAGCCTGTTCGAGTCTATTAAAATCTTTAAATAAATTTGATAGTAATTAAGATTAATTTAATGTGGAACAAAGCCACAAGTGTTGGACATGGAGTGCGGATCGAACCCACTTCAGAAATAGTGATTTGCTATGCAGGATTGTGAATTGCAGCCTCTTGGTGAGGTACCCTAATCTATTCCGGTCCGTTTGCATCTATCTGTAGGTAACATTAATCATATGGACACAAAGTCATTATTTTGGCCCATGTCCATCGAGATTTTGAACGTCAATATCTAATGTAGCTTATCGTACTTAAAAGAAAACAGACTAGAATCTCATATAACGAATTGGCGATTCTTCGAACTGAATCTTACATTCGAAAGGCTAATTGTCATTTGTCACATGCTGTCAACTTAGAAGGAACACGCACTAAACTTTGGGGCTTTGATAAACATCTCATACTATGACAGAGAGAGAAAATAAAATTCAATAAATGTGTATAAGGTACGCTAAAACGCAATAGAGGAGAAAACGCTTCCTTGCATTTTTGGCTTCGGTGATAACATGAACAGGATATATGGCTAGTAACTATCGGGGTGGAAAATGAAATCGGCGAAGTAAGTTCGAGTAACGGCCTAGTTTTTACGTTCATTTACGCCTAAAAGGAAAAAGGCATGAGCCTATTTATGATCCCGCTTGCTATATCTTAATGAGTCGGATAGACTGGTCTCTCTACCTTAGGGCGGTCACTTTAAGAGTAACACCACTTTGAATTCAAAATCGGGTAGACGGTAACAAGGAAACCAATGCACTATCTTTCCAAATACACCATAGCAATTGTCAGATAATAAAGTAAATGGAATGTTTGGAGACATCTGATTACCTAATGTCTTGAAGGTATATGATATTTTTAAAAATTACATGGACTGGCTAAATTAGTTTAAATAGTTACACACTTTAGTTTGGGATTATTGGCCAGTTTTTCATTGCGGCTAAAAACTAGACTTACGATTACTACTTTCAGATCAAGTTCATTTAGAACATCAATGCATTACAATCTTCTTACCCTCCGTTTCTATCATTTTGGCCTACGAATATAGATTACTAAATATATAAATGCCCCTCTGTAATGCAATGTAGCAAGTTTGCTTCTTATTACTGTAGCAAGTTTGCTTCTTATTACTGTAGCGAGTTCATTTTTTATTAGTTTTGCTAACCTTGAGAATTTTGCTTAACTAAGCTATACCTCTAAATAATTTCTAAATGCTCAGTGAGTTTTGAAACGGGCGTGTGCAAACATTTGTTAGGACAGAGACATTCACCCACACATTTTGTAAGAAAATCAATTCACGTTGTGAATGATATTTTTGTTCGTTTGAATTTGTTTGTTTCTTATTCAGCAAAGAAATTAAGATATTTAGAATATCTCTTTCATGTAACTATAAATAAACCCGCAGATAAATCCTAATAAATACATACGTTAGTATCAGTATACAGCTTCTTGCATTCATAGATTAATAATGTTTTTAATCTGTTTTTGTTATTTTTTTTAATTTCAATGTTTTTAATCAGTACTTAATCTACTCATCAAATTACATAATTAGCACAAGATATCATGCATGTCGCAATGAATATACCAGACTGACATAAACTGCTGACAACCATCGTTGTGGAATAAATGTATGCAATACGTTTACTATTAAAATATATTTGGAATAATGAAAATATTCCACACTTAGAATTCCGAACAATTAAAAGCAACAAAAAAAACATTCCATTCCTTTTCATTTGACCAGTCCTTAAAGATGACATCTTTTAAAAAATGAAATAATGAACAAAATATTATGTCTGTGTATTTGAGTAGCGATTTGAGTAAGAACCAGTCATCTTGGCTGACTGATTGATTCATTTTTACGGCTTAACAACCATTTGCAGGTTATTTAAAGTTAAAAAATATTTCTAAATTCTAATAATTTGTTTGGAGATAACGCATATGCTGGCGAATGATGTGACTGGGCGCATAAGACGACCTCTACATTTTCAAGTTAAAATGTAGGTTTCGGGATATATTCCCTCAAATCGTATTTTAAAATGTAATGTATTGAATTTATTAAATAAATTCAGTAAGCATATTATTACACTACACATTTATTATTTTATTGCAATAATGTGAATTAAGTTGTTTGAGTAGAGATATTTGTGTCGATAGTTACCAAGGCAGAGGTTAGCCTACCGTCAGAAATCTCCCATGCTAACAACTTACCATAAACCACAAGATTTTAGGTTCACATTTTATAACTGAAGTATAAGACAGTCCTCTATTTGGGGTGATTTTTAAGGTTAGAAGTTCACCTTGTCCGCCAACATATACGATATTAATGACCTGCTGATACAAGTTCTATTAATTACCTCATAATTGGTGGGAATGGGAGGTGAATTTATACCTTTCCAATGATGTCTGCCCTAGTGAATATAACGAACCGATTGGAATAATGGTTCGAAATCCGGATTTCCGATTTCTGATTCCGAGCCATTATCCATTTCACCATCCGCACATCCAAGCTTAAAGCACTTGAAATTCCTAAGCGGTCAACTGGTACTGACCAGACTCGGCGTTGCTTAACTCCAGTGACCGTATGAGAACCGGTGTTTCAACGTGATATGACAGTAAGCCCAGGTATCTTGTGAATGTATTTTTTTAAATTCCGAAATATAGCCATGTCATCATTCCATGAATCATACAGGCTGCTATCCACACGATTGTTGTTTTGATCGCTACGCTTTGGCTGATACATCCTCAGGATTTTCGCAGCTTTACATTGAAACGATAAAATATTCACAGCGATGTTTTTAAAGAAGAAATTGAGATAAATATTCATGTAATAGAATTTTGGAAGTGTTCAAGATGATAATGCAGTTAGAGATTAGTTTGCCACAAGCACCTACAGAAGAATGGAGGAGGCATTGGCCGCAATTTAGCAATTAAATGACAAAGAAAAAAGTTTAGTCCAAGTAATTTAAGGAATCTTTAGTAATAAAAGTTGTTAATTGAGTAATAATAGTTTTTCTGATCGCAAGGCGAGCGTAGGTGTTTTATTGGTAGATATGATATTACGAACACATTTGCACATCTC
>OZ038478.1:136767193-136874693 GCA_964036315.1 Acanthosepion esculentum
CTTAAATTAAAATAGATTTTATTATTGTGAAATAAAATTATCTTTCTGATGAAGCCGGTTCACCGGTGAAGCATATCAAAGTAAAATGTTCCTTTTTTTTTCTTTCTTTCTCACTATTACTATTTTTATAAGCATTATAGCTTTATTACCTTCTGTTGTCTACTGATTTCCTTCTGGGTCCCAACCAGAAACATAAGGTCAGAAATGTCATGACATTTTCCACTGAGCATTTTTGTAAAAAAAAACATGCAAACATTAAAATCGCACACATTGTACAGAGATAAAGCCATTCCTAAATTGTGAGCTGTACTTTTGAGCGCAATTTTGTGTATTTCTTTAAGGCTTTGGCATTCTTTTCAGTGAGTCTGTCGGATCATTTTCCAATCAAACTTAGGGTTCCAACTACATTTAGAATTATTGATGTCATCATGTGCCACATTTTCTTTTAGATTTCCACTTCAAGATCCTTGTAATTTTTATGTTTTGAAAATCTTCAAAGATACGTTACAGTCTGCAGGGACTGCCATGTCAATAAGAACGCAGATTCTGTTCTTGTAGTCTCTGAACACGAAGTCTAGGCAACTAGCTTTGTTTGTTCTGTATGTGCGTATTGTAAAGTCCCATTAAATTTTTACAAGTCATTTGTCTCTAACTGGGACTGGGTGGTGTTAATATTACGTTCTTGCAGTTTACTCCCGGTCAAATAATAGGTAAGAGCAGCCTTACTTGCATGTTGCCTTTTTTTCATCATTATTATTATTTCATCATATATTCTCGCATATACACGCTTCTTAACAGACCATTAAGACAAAGTGATACAGATTTTTACAGGTGTGCCCCCACCCTGATAATTGGCTAATCAGAGTAAGAGACGTGCATGTGAGAGAAAACAATTGGGAAGAGGCGATAAATATATTTATCAAATGCTGCGTTCAAATGATTGGTGATTTAATTTGATGTTTGTTAGCGATTTAATTTTTTTATAAACTTTATTACAAAAACGTTGGGGATTTAATATGAAATAGACGATTAGAAAAATTCAAATTTCAACTCGATTCGGGGTCAGATTTAACAATAATGAACTATAAAACATGGAAAATTTTAAAAAGTCCTACAATAATGAAGTCAACGAAACTCGCTCGAACGGTAACTGGAAAGGAAATTAACTTCGAAGGCGAGGTTGTACTTCCCATGAAATTGAACGGGATCGTTAAAAAAATAAAAGTTTTCATTCTGAAAAATGGAGAAAACTTGTTGGGCACAGATTTTATTGAAACATTCGAATTGTGGGATAAACCGTTAAACTCATTCTGCAGAAAAGTAGAAAGTAATACGCAAACAAGACAGGACATTAAAGATGAATTAAAGAAAAAGTTTCCGGAAACCTTCACACCTGGTCTTGGAAGATGTAACAAGTTTGAAGCTAAATTTGAATTAAAGGAAAATACTATGCCAATTTTTAAAAAGAAACGTAACGTGCCTTTCGCAAGTGTAGAGAAAATTAACGAAGAACTTGATAGGTTGGAAAAAATGGGAATTATTTCGAAAGTAGAATCTAATTCATGGGCTGCGCTGATTGTGTGCATAAAAAAGAAATCAAACCAAATCAGAGTCTGCGTTGATTTTTCGACAGGGTTGAACTCGGTAATTAAGGACTACCATTACCCGTTACCGAGTCCGGAGGAGATTTTTAACAAGCTAAATGGCGGAGTGATATTTTCAAAAATCGACTTATCAGATGCCTATCTCCAAATTCCCGTCGAAGAGGAATGTTCGAAGTTACTAGGGATAAACACGCATAGAGGTTTATTCAAGTACAACAGGCTTCCTTTTGGTATTAAAGTGGCACCAGCCATTTTTCAACAAGCTATGGACGTCATGTTGAATGATTTAGACTTTGCGTGTGCCTACTTAGATGACATCATAGTAAGGAGTGCAAACGTCGACGAACATCGAGAGCACCTCAATCATGTATTTAAAAAGATTCAGGACTTTGGATTTAAAGTCAAAGAATCAAAGTGCGAATTTGGTTTGGAGGAAATTAAGTATTTAGGTCACATAATCAACAAAAATGGCAGATTTCCAGATCCGGAAAGGTCCATTGCGATTAGAGACATGCCGACGCCCACTAATGTGGCGACGCTACAGAGTTTTCTGGGGCTCGCAAACTATTATCAAGCGTTCATTAAAGGAATGTACAATCTAAGAGCTCCGTTGAATGAACTACGAAAAAAAGACAAGGCATGGGAATGGACGGTAGAATGTCAGAAAGCCTTTGATGAAATAAAGAAAATGCTTACATCCGACCTCTTTTTAACCCATTACAATCCAAAACTTGATATTGTAGTGGCAAGTTACGCTAGTTCATAGGAGCGTGTATTCAACACATAATGCCAGATGGTTCTAGAAAACCAATTGCACATGCTTCGAGAGCGTTACTCCCAGGAGAACGAAGTTACTCACAGATAGAAAAATAGACGCTGAATATCATTTTTGCCATAACAAAATTTCATAGATACATCTACGGCAGACATTTTATGTTAGAAACGGATCATAAACCTCTGATCACTATTTTTGGTTCAAAGAAAGGGTTACCCGTTTATACGGCAAATCGACTGTTAAGATGGGGAACCATTCTTCTTAATTATGATTTTCACATAAAGCACCTATCATCCAAAAATATAATTCATGCGGATACTTTATCAAGACTCGTACCGAGTCAAGAAGAAAGATTCGAAGAATCAATTATTGCAAATATCAGAGCAGATTATGAGGTGAAAAGCATGGTAGACAACATTTTAAGAGAGCTACCGGTTACACCAAAGGAAATCAAAAAAGAAGCTGAAAGCGATGATTTCATTTTAGAAATAAAAAGCAAAATGGTAGCAAATGACCAAAAAGTGCAGGAGATTTATTCAATATGTGACGGAATTTTATTATATGGTGAGAGAGTAGTAGTACCAAAAAAGTCGCAGAAAAGAATCCTACGGGACTTTCATATAGGTCACCCGGGGATTAATAGTACAAAAAGCTTAATGCGAAACTTTGTATATTGGAAAGGAATGGATGTGGATATCGAAAACATGGTTCATCGATGTAAAGGGTGTGCGTTAGCAGCTAAGGCACCACCTATAGTACACAAACCATGGCCCAAGACGGATCATCCGTGGACAAGATTACACATTGATTTCGCTGGTCCAGTAGAAGATTATTACTACTTAATAGTGCTAGATAGTTTTACAAAATGGCCGGAAGTACTACGCTGTAAAAAGCCTACGTCCAATACCACAACAACTTTTTTGCATGAACTATTTGCACGGTTCGGTGTGCCAGAGTGTATTGTGAGTGACTATGGTATACAATTCACTTCTAAAAAATTTAAGGAATTTTGTGAGTTATATCAAATTAACCACATAACGACGCCGCCGTATCATCCGAGATCCAATGGACTCGCAGAAAGATTTGTAGATACGTTAAAGCGCGCTCTGAAGAAAGCCTCAGGAGTTCCAACGGAAAAGGCGCTTCAGCAATTTCTACAAGTATACAGAATCACGCCAAACACAATCAAACATGGCACTAGCTGAACTAATGTTCGCTAGGAAAATTAAGTCAGTGTTTGACAAGCTTTTGCCTGGAAAAAATAGAGTAAAGAATACTATGTATACAGCTAGAAAAAGATACACCCCTGGAGAGAAGGTGTTTTTCAAGTGCTACGAAACAACGTTGATTTCTGGGAGCGAGGCATAGTGGACAAGAGAATCGGTGACCTGATTTACATAATTAAAGGGCCGAAGAATACTCATAAAAGCCATCAGAACCAACTTAAAAAATGTTATGTTCTAGAGCATGAAGAAAGTATACCGGATGAGGAGGAAGATCCCATTGATGTAATGTATGATATTTTTCAAGTAGAACCTCCGCAGAATACTCCTGAACCGAGAAGATCCGGTAGGAAACGAAAGTTCACGGACCCATTGGACGTGAATCCAAAACGTAAAAGATATTAAAAATAAAGGGGATTGACATATACATATGAAGTATGCAAATGGGATCTACAAAGAAATAGCCATAATCATCATCCCATATAGGAAGCCAGTTTGAAATCCAAAAGGGATTCCAAGGCTTGGGAGGTGGGTGTTGTGGTAGGATCCACCTAATTTGCATAGTGGAGTACCGACTATATAAATATGGTTGGTACCGGGAAGACATGGGAGGCGAATCAAGAGATTCAACTAGAGACTCTGCCCGACTGCGACTTAGTCAACACATTCTCCAGGAACGGTCTTCCCAGGAATATACAAAAGACTATATGTAAATATTGTGTACACTTTCTTGTTTCAATACATTTTGTTCTAAGTACATTTTGTGTTGCATTATTATTCCATGCATTAGTCAAGTTTCAACAATAATTCACTTCATTTACCAAGATAACAATTTAATTAATTTAAAGAGAATAAAAACAGAAAAAAATTAACTCAATTCAAGTGATATCAGGCAAATAAATCGAAAATTATTTTGTTTACTCTCAAATCTTTCCACGATATGTTTCCATACTTAATTTAAAAATGAACATACATTATTTTAATAATGTAATCAATTGAGTGCGGGAAAGTTGAATACCGAATAGCTTGTATGTGATGAGGCATCTATATTATTTCAAAACCAGCTGTCAATCAAAACGTCTGAATAGCCTAGTGAATAGAAGCTTTGTTTAAGCCTATGTATGTTATTGTATGTTACTCTCCCCCCGCGTAGAGATTGTAGTGTCACTGCCTCAACATGATAGGCGTTGCTGCTGTGACTTCCGCTGCAAGTAGGTTATCAAGGTATGCAGTGGCTAACTCCTAGTGCATCCAGTTTTGAATTCAAAGGCTTTCTATCTTCCAGACTGATTGCCAACCGAAACTAATGATCTCAGTCTGCTCTGCTATTTGACCCCACGTTAGTGGGAGAAGAAATGAAATAATTCCTTTTCAAGTATATTTCTGCGAAAGCGAACGACCTCGGCTGGTATTTGAACTTGGCACGCCGATCACAGCTTGACAACCCGTAGACAATCTAAGTGCATGAATTTAGCGAGATTCAGTGAGTTTAATCTTTCGGTTAGACAGTGAATTTAAAATGTTCTCTTATATTTGTAAAATAAAAACATAGAGGAATTTTGGAAAAGTTATCTATTACAAAATATTCTCTATTCCCGTGATTTGAAGCAAGAGTTCTAATCTATATACCCAGAAGACTTGCGAAAAACAAATGTAATAGACATCTCTAGGAAGCCGGAGGTAACATACCAGACCTTAAAAGGCAGACAGCCAATCAAAGCGATTTCTCATTATCGTCATGACTCTTCCTATGCGAGCATTTCGATCTGTTCAAACTCATTTGTATTTCTTCAAGAGATCCAAACTGTGGTTCAAACTGCTAATATACTGAGTTATCGTTCAGATGTATACTCCGCCAAGGACAAATATGGTCTTGAATTCAGAGTTATTCCCTCTCGTATTGCCAATCGCAGTTTGTTCTTCAATTTAACCCATAGCTAAGGCGAGTAGAGATTAATTAATATAGTTACATCCACGAATTCGGTATACGTAAGGTTTAAAATGAATTTAACAAAATTAAAAAGCTTTCCTAAAGCTTTTAATTTAGCTTTAAATGAAAGCAAAATGATTCAATTTACCATTATCCAGTAACCAAAATACTTTGGTGTATTTCAGACAGAAATTATATTGATTGAAATAGAGTTTCATTTTTTCAGTAAAATCGAAAACGCCAGCCATTTTGTACACAGTTGTAAACAAAACTTATATTTTCCGGTTTAAAAAGCTTGCAAAATTAAAATATATATTTCTGAAACGTTATCTGAGGAAAATTAGCAAATTTAAAGTTAAGTTAATGTGATTTTATTTATAGCATAAAATGTTGTATACAATCATTTCCTATCTTCTGACGTCTTAATCGATTTACTGACGGCGGTTTGATCGCCGAACGTGATCATAATTATCTATGCTGTAGTAGACGAGAATTTTCATTGTTTTATTTTCGTAAGGGGGGACAACTCTTAAAATATGTGATCTTTTATTAAATGATTTATTGGTTTGTACATCCATATATCAGAAACTGTGCATCGATATACATATATAAAAACAAATCGAAATTCTTTTAAAATAAACGGGGTCTTCAGATTGTAATAAGCATTAAAATATATTATTAGTAAAATACACCTGTAAAAGATTCAAAAACTTCATAATTTTATTCAATTTGAAATTGTAAAAAAATGAAAACAAATCTTGTAAAAATTAATTTTTCATCGACAATTTTTTTCTTCAGACAGTATTATCTTTAATATATATTATTCATAAAAGCCATTAAAAGCTTCTGTAGTTAAATAAAGTCTTCGTTTTATTGCGTTTTTTCATTTTTCGATTCAGAACAGATTTTCGGTAAGACCGGATCCGATTTTGCAAAATGAAATCGGGGCTTTAAATTCTGCAAATCTTCTGCTAATATATAATATAAATTCTGCTAATATAGCCAATATAAATTATCTCCATAAATTCCTAAAGCATTCATAAAATTAAATAGGAGGGAAAAACTCATGTAAAAATATATTTTTTACCAATATTTTCTAATAAAAAAATTCAAAAATACTTTAATTCATTTGTGTAGAAGTCTTGAAAATTTCATTAAACTCAGAGAATTATTTAATTATTCCAAGAATTTCCAAATTAATGTGTCTGTCACCGCAAAAAAAAGAGGCGAAAATTTGCTATACTTAAAATCAGTATAGCCGCCGACGCAAGAAAAACAAATTTTTTAATCAACATTTAAAATGTTCTAAAAAGGATTAAAAAAAATTAAAATAATCAAAAAAATACTTTGATACTTCCACTTAGTAATATCATAAAGATTTGACCGATAAAACTATGTTTTTATTACGTTTAGAGCATGTTTTCATCACGGTATGCTGAGTTTTATCGATCTCATGGAAGTATCTAAATTAATAACTTTCCCACGAGTATTTGTGTGAAAGTGAATACAGCGATTGCGACCGAATTTCCTTTAACATGTACATAATCTGAACATTCTCGGAGGTAACGGCGGTTTAAATGCAGAGACTAAATCAAAACTATCAAGTTGAGAACATTGGTTCGAATAAATCGATGTAAAGACTATTTTTCTGTTTTTTATCAAATATGAGGATTATCATTGCGCTGCATAACTACAGGATTTTATAATTTTGCTTCTTCATCTAAGTTTGGTCAAATTTCTCAGTGGAAAACTGTCAGAGCGTGGAACGGCGTCCAGTGTTTACTAGGTTGTCCAGCAAACACTTCGATAGGAACACACGCTTCTCTTGAGTCTGGTCAGATATAAACTACTCTCACCATATAAAACTTGTAACTGATGTCTTCGTGCACCATGCGTAAAATGGGGAACACGATCGGATGTTTAGCACTTGAATGTAAAATTTAAAACAGGAAATTCTCTTGTATACCATTATCAATGTTAGAAATAAACAATTTAAGCAGGCAATTTCCCTGATTTTGACAGAGATCACGAGCAGTGATTGTGTACGCCATACAATCATTTCTCGTGCTATCAGGAACGGAAAACTCTTAGAAGCACTTAGGCTGTTTAAAAAAGCCACGTGGAAAACCGAATTTTATTAAAATCCACTTAGTATGTCTTAAGACGATTAATATTGCATCTGTAGTTATAATCTAATGACAATAATAACTTTTTACGAGTCTAGCTTGAAAAGGTCGGTTGGTTATTTTGTTTTATGGCATATCAAAACCTCAGTGGGTCATTTAATGCCAACAAACCTTTGAAATAGATTCATAGCGATGGTTTGGTTTGGTTTGTTTGGTTTGGTTTTTTTTACGGCATATCAACCTCAATGTGTCATTTAATGCCGACAACTTTTTTTCCTGGTAATGTTTTTGTTTTGTCAAAAGTCTATTTTTGGTAATATTTTTTTTCTCAAAATTATATAGCTGGTAAAATTATTTTCAAAAACGTATTGCTGGTAATAGTTTTTTTTTCTTCAAAAATGTATTTCTGGTAATAATTTTTTACAAAGTATTTCTGGTATTAAAACCTCTTTTTACACTTTCATAATGCGTTTTACATCAGTTTCGGGGTTAACTATTTAACTATAGCTGGGACTCTAACAGGTAATACCACCCCGGGTCAGGGTGAACCTGGGAACACCAGCAATGAAGGGGTGGTTCCACGCTCCTCAAAGCCTCCTGATCAGAAGCCTTGCTGTTGAATGTAGTTTATCGTCTTACTCTGGACGCGGATGTAGTTTATCGTCATACCCAGGAAGAGAGCTTGCAAAGGCACCGATATTCAGAGAACCTAAAAGGATTACTTACTCTAGTGCATGATTTTACTTACAGTTAATTATACAAATAATCGGAAGTAATCAACAGTATTTTTTTTAATAACCATCTGTCACTTATATTATTGATGACGAAGACAGTTTTTACATTTACATAAATAGCAAAGTAATCGTTCTAAGTCAAGCGGTTAGTCGAAATAAGTACTTTGTTCCTGTTTGATAAGTACGATTCCACAGTTACGCGCCACTTATTGTAATAACGGTGGTATATTTTATTGTATTTTCTTAATGTCATTCTTCTACATTTCAGCTTTCAACTGTTCGCTTTCCAATTTATCGTTGGCACTGTGCCAACATAATCAAAATAAAAATTTATAGCGTCATAGATTTCCCTCAAACAAGTTGTTCTTTTCAAAGCTTTGATCTTTATTGACATCAAGCCGTAAAATACGCAATAAACCCACGCCTTCCTTCTATATCGCATTAGGATCGGAATAAAATCCACGTATAAATACATACATACGTAAATGTGCATATATATATATATATATATATATATATATTGGCGAAAGATTCATGATAAAGTGGAAAGTCTCTTATGTTGGTTCCACTACACATACATACAAACGAAATACAGACACACACACACAAATATATAAATCCAAGAAATCCCGTAAATGTCAAAGATTAAACAAAAAAAGGTATGCAAAATGAGCATAGAAAAAAACAGACAACGCAATCAAAAACCTAAAAATAGTTTTAGGCAGAATCTTTTCCCTAACGGAAATAAATTAATTTATGCCACTTTCTCTGCAGTCAGTGACACACAATGCATAAAATACGACAGAAGAGCATAATATGCACAACAAGAATCACTTGCAGAAACTAATTGAAAATGGAATTTTAAAAAAATATGCCGAAAATGTTCAACACGTCCTAAACGAAAAATGAAAAGCGTGTGCAAGAGAACGACTGCTGGAAAAGACAAAATGAAAAACAAAACAAAAAATAGCAACGTTCAGGAAAACGATTCAACAACAGGTAAAGGCTAAATCACAAAGAATGAGAGTTTACGAAAAGAGACAAAAGTTTTTTTTTTCACCAGTACAAAACTTACAAAAAGAAAAAAAGTAGCAGGAAGGTCAACGGATAAAACAAGCAAACGTTAAATTGAAATTCCTGAAACACATGAGAAACAGGATGTTGAAAACAACTGAGAAAAAGAAAAAAAAAACACAGTAACGAAAATGAGAAATGGAAACAAACAAAATAAGATGAAAAAACAAAAGAGAGCTCAACAAGAATAACCAGGTATGTCTTTGAAAGAGATGCTAAGAGAAGCTAAGCAAATGGATAGTCACACGGAGTGATGGCATAGCAAATATCTAACGAAAATACTTTCGTAAATGAAGACTAAGGCTCTATTTATTTTAGTGGTGCGATTAGCTCGTATCATAGCGGAAAGATGCATAGAAAAAATGGCTAAAAACTTTCATTCTTTCCAAAAGGAGAAAATCAGCACCCTCCAAAACTACTGGTCAGTGTCATGTCGCTTTAAAATGTACATAATCCCCAAATGCGTCGTAACAGCTAGAACCTACCTACACTTAGTAAATAATAAACAAGTATTACTGGAAGAAATAGACTACAGAATATGGATATAACGATAACGATAAGCTACTCAAAACAAGCCTATAATGGAAGAGGCAAAAACTAGCAAAAGTAACATGTTCAGACTATAAAAAGCTGTTTTATAAAGTTTCACAGAACTGGATAATACAATGTCTATAATGTATGATACCTCACCTATTACGAAAATATTTTATTTGTAGCAAACATGATGCAATAGCAAACCCCCAAAAATAACACCCAGAAAAAACAAATCCTGTAGCATAATTCTCCAATGAGACTCACTTTCTTACCTTTCTGCATTGTTTTGCTTCCCTTGCCTACGAACAACAGGAACTTTATATCAGGCAGGTTCCAGATTCATCAAATTGTTGTCTATTGGTGACCTAACGGAGACAAGCAAAGAAGCCTATTCGTCATCTTTCTAACTTTAGTGACGACAACAAAATAGACTTTAGCCTAAATAAAAGTACCAGGGTTACTTTCAAACGAGTTAATCTAACAAATCTGAAATATTCAAGATTTTGGCATATATATTGCTATCCAGGCGAGAGAAAAATATGTTACTTAGAAACACATATATATCTAGGAAGAAGTTGTAAAAAATACAAAAAATACAGACGAATATGTCTGATGCTTATATCAGATTTGACATTCATTAATAGATGAAGTTCCAGCCATCTCCTAGAGTTTCAACATGATCAAATTGAAAATAGAGCAACTAAGTAAACTAGACCCAAAAACAAGAAAACTCTTGATAGCTGGAAAAATACACCACAGACGTTGATATGATTTACGTTCCATGAACATTGGGTTAAAGGGTATTATGCAATTTGAGTTGACTTAAAAAAACAACCCATATCGGTGGTGACACTGAACTTGAACATTACGTGGCAGTGATGACACTGAACTGTGAGCATAATCTAGCATAAAATGAAATAATGAAAACGTGCCGGCCACCAACTTCACTCTTTCGAACCAAGATTTAAACCAAATACCAAGCCCGAGAGAAGCTAGAGTCCGTGGAAAGAGGGAAATGTTATACATTAGGCGCCCATAACGAACCAATGATAAAGATGGAGATTGAGCCCAAACAAATCGATAGCTAATAACAACTGGCCTAAAATCTGACCGTCCTGAGTATGACGTTAAACTGCATCCAACTGCAAGGCCTCTGATCAGGAGGTGTTGAGGAGCGTGGAACCACCTCTTAATTCTTGGTGTTCCCAGGTCCACCCTGACCCGGGGTGGTAGCACCTGTTAGGGTCCCAGCTATGGGCAAATAGTGAACTCCCAGACTATACCACGTCCTGGGTATGACGATGAACTACATCCGAGGCCATGGGTATGACGATAAACTACATCCGCGTCCATAGGTAAGACGGTAAACTGCATCCGCGTCCATGGGTATGACGGTAAACTGCATCCGCGTCCTGGGTACGGCGATAAACTGCATCCGCATACTGGGTATGGCAATAAACTACTTCCAACAGTAAGTCCGTTTTTAAAAATATAAGGTTGTGGGCTATACGTTTTTGGAAAAATAGTATTACCAGTTACAGGTTTTGACGGAATAATGTTGCCAGCAGTGCGTTTTTGAAAAACGATATCACCAGCTATACGTTTTCGAAAAAATAATATTACCAGCTATAAGTGTTTGGAAAATAATATTACCAGCTATACATTTTTGGAAAAATAATATGACCAGGTATACATTTTTGAAAAATAATATTGCCAGCTATACGTTTAAAAGAAAAAAGAAAAATATTACAAGCTATACGTTTTTTCCAAAACCTTATTCAATGGAATTGTACCTGGGGTCAAAACACTATGAATGTGAAAAATAGGTTTTAATACCAGAAATTCTTTGTAAAAAATTATTACCATCAATACATTTTTGAAAACCAAATGTTGCCAGCAATGAATTTTTGAAAAACAAAAGTTGAGAGCCATGCATTTTTGAAAAACAAATACTACCAACAATATATTTTTGGAAAAAAGAAAATAATATATATATATATATATATTACCAGCTATACATTTTTTGAAAAAAAGAAAAATATTACAAGAAATGGAATTTTTGAAAGAAAAATATTACCAGAAATAGATTTTTAAAAAAATATTACCAGCAATAAAAATTTTGTCGGCATTAAATAACCCATTGAGGTTGATATGCCGTAAAACCGAAACAAACCAAACCAAACCTAAAATCTGAACTTCAACAGTTTAATATTGCTGCTCAATACATTGCGCTATAGTAAGTTACAACCGAAAAATTATCTAAAAGACAAAACAAAGCCAATGTGCAGGATATACAAAAAACGAAAAAAGAACGTCTAGTCGGTGGCAATCCTGAATTGGCCAAAGTAGAATACACAGAAAGGCATAAACATGCAATAGTACATCTCCATTGGAAGTCTCTAAGCACGAAATCATCAAAGGATATTAAAAACAACTATAAACATGAGCCATCAAGTGTAACAGAAGACCAATTTACTATTTTCTTGGAGATGCCAAAGTAAACTACTATAAAGATTAAGGCAAACAGACATAGAATAATAGGGCCACATAAAAAAAAACAACGACAGAAATATTATTTAAATATAAAGATTTAGATGAAGATGTAACATGAAGCTACCACTCATATCATTACTAACAGGCGCTATCGGTTTTCTCCTGGCAACATCAAGATCCAAAATAACTAGAAGATTATCCTCTTTGGCACTGAACAGGTATTAAATGCAGTCGATATTCAATTTATCAAAATTATTTTAAAAATATTCTTTATTGTCATTTTAATGTCAAGACTTTGTTTAGTGTGAAAATTTAAAATATGCACTGAGAAAATATGCAATCATATATGGAGAAGGAAAATTTGAAGTCATATTTTTAGAAATTCTTTCCTTTTTTTATTCATTGATATTTTTACGTATGTTCCTATTTCTAGTATTTTCCTGCTGAGGTTATAGAATAAGCGTCTGTAAACGTGTAGCCTATCAAGCCTAGGGAAGTGCAACAATTTGACAGCAGCGAATAAAATGTTTAAATTAACATCTTCTAACATGCATACTTCGAAATCAAATTTCAGTATGGTTTCATCAGCTTATTGTGGATAAAGGATCAAATATCATTTTCAGTTTAATCGTCGCTGAATTATTGAGACCCGTGGAAACATTGAAGTTATGCTGACCCAGTATTGACAGTCAGTCAGGTATACCTATACTAGTGTACTCGTTCCGTTAAAAATGCGGGTATTTATGCGAAAGGTTTATGATTGACTTGCAACGGAAGAAGTCTTGAAACAATGTATTGAGATTTAATAAAGTGAGGATGAAGAATTCACAACTAAAATAGAGGCCAATATACAGTTCAATTATTCCATTCCTTTGATATTTTTATATGTTCAATGGTATCTACGATTCATTGAATACTCCTGGTATTAAGTACATCGCTTTGTATCAATATCTTGTTATATTAAAAATGCTATGTGTTTAATATAACTGTGAATGCAAATATGAGGGCCTGACGATTACATTGAAGCAAGAAACAGATCTGAGTTTACCTCAGTGTCCACACACGCACACATACACATACACACACACACACATATATATATATATATATATATATATATATATATATATATATATATATATATATATATATATATATATATATATACATATATCATATTCTATTAGCAAATGATGCAGGCATTTATTAATTTTTTTCAGTAAGAAATGCTCATTATGTCATGTACTTATGGCGAAATGCAGCAACAACTGGATTAGATGATTTATAAATCTTATTTGGTCCTTTTGCTCCTGTTCATGTATGTACAAATCTGTAATTGGTGATTGATGAAAAATAAAGAAACGGCACAATATTCATTAATGTTAGCTAGATATTAGGTGTTAATTATTGACTTACAGGAGGCTTTCGATTTTATCTACAGGGCACAAACATCTTCGGACATGGATATTTGGTGTATCAACGTGTCATCAATGAGGTAACTGCTGCAACGACGTGACACCCTAAAAATAAAGGAGTTTAATATAATAAGAGAGACAATACCACACAGTTATTTACGGTGGGCATTTTGATGACATGGGTAGGTTGAGCAGGAACAGTAAGCAGTCAGAATATTTATCGAACTAGCTAATCTGTCAGAAAGTTCGGCTAAGTTATTTTTTCAACAACAAATCAAAGAGGGTATATATTTCGATTTAGGCATTTGAAGGCAAGAGGAAAAATAATTGTTTTGATAAGGTGCCAGTAGAAAATATAGATTTTTCGGTGGTAGGAATATAGATGTAAATTTCGGAGTCAGGTGCCCGATGGGGTGAGGGTAGAGACAGAGAGAGAGAGAGAGAGAGAGAGAGAGAGAGAGAGAGAGAGAGAGAGAGAGAGAGAGAGAGAGAGAGAGAGAGAGAGGCATCAGGCAGACAAAAACTATGTACAGAAGCAGGGAGAGAAGTAAATATTTCGAGGAGAAAGCCCCCCTCCATTCATTGGAATATATTTGGCGAAAAACGATGCTTATTATTTGTTATGTAGAAGAGTTTACACACGTCTTACTGCTTTTGAGCCAATGTAAACATGGTAGTAAACTTTTCTATAAGGAACACTTTAAACATAACATTATTATGTCTTTTTGAGATTAGTTTCACTTTTCGTTTTTCAGACTAATATCATTTTATTAATACATTAATTATCAATCTATCTATTGGTCACTTCGACGTAGTTTAATATTTAGCAAGCTTATCTCGAGAGAACAATTATGACTGAGTAGTGAGTTCAAACCTCTTTTCTTTCTTGTGCCATATCTAAGCCACACTTAGAAAATCACCTTTATCTATCCATCTAGCAGAAGGCATATGGAAACGTCTGAGAACACCCTCGTAAAAACTCTACAGAAAACACATATATAGGCATATACAAAATCCGTGTTAATTACTGAGAATAAAATAATAATTTTACGCTGCACACACACACACACACACACACACACACACACACACACACGGTTGAAAGAATCCTTGCGAATCCTCGTCGACACTTTTGTGATGTCAAAGAACTTTCGTTGCAATTTTTGTAATATAAATACTTGTCACTTTTGTAATGCTCGTTGTAGCAGAAACATTGTAATCGTACATAAAACTATAGTATCACCTTTGAAGAATACCAGTGTCAGACATCTTCGAATACCAATCACACCTATAATAATTGCTCGATAATAACTGCTCGAAAATTAACCAACGAATAGTAATCAGTATCGAGATATAGTGAAGAAATAGTGAATAGTATGGAGAATAGCGAACCGTAATCGTGGATAGAACTGGAAGAGTGATTAATTAGACGTCACGCTAATTCCTACTTTTGCGTTTCTCCCATTGTCACGTAATCCAATACTTCAATAATGGGATCGCCAGTTTTCGCTCTTTGGCGCTCCGTGTTTAAACTCCAGTGTCGGCAGCGACTCTTTATTCATGTATAACATATATCATACCTTAAAACTATATATATATATATATATATATATATATATATATATATATATATATATATATATATATATATATATATATATATATAGTCTTTAAATTTTTATAGGGTTAAACATATCAGGGTGTCGTTTAAGTTGATACGCCAAGTATAATGAAATTGATAGTTTAACTATAATTATCATTTTACAGATGTATGGAAAATAATCCACGTGGCTTGAGATTTTCCTTTTTATCATAGTATCTATAACATGCACCAAAGTTAAATAGAGTCTAAACGCATCACTTTTTAGTATATTTTTATATAATTTTATAAACTATATAGATTTTATCCATATATCTTACAAATTCTATTTTCCTGCTTGAATTACGTGATAAAAGATGTCCAAATCTAATAAAGCGACCACAGTGATGCCGTTGCATTTACTGTTTGACTGGATTATTGAAAAGTTCATATAATTAGATTGCACATGAACAACTCATTTCATAGTTGGTTAAATATCATTTTACTTCAACATCTTGATAGAAAATACAAATGGACATCTGAATTGTAAATTTGATATTTTGTTCGGACTTAATTCGAGACAATGAAATAGCGAATAACACTTAAGTTTCTGCTTTGCGAAATAATACAGATTTTCGTCCGTTCAGAAGAGAGGCTCTTACATCTTTTTCATCAAAAGCTATTCTTTAAAAGTCGATCGACCGTTACATGCGATTTAACAGAAATTAAAGATTCCATCCTGAAATAACGCGGTTGTCCTTTTATATCAGATTAGTTATTTATATATAACATTGTATAAGATTCAATCGACTTCTACAGAGACGGGTAAACAAACACATGTATATTTCAGTGTGTGTGGGTGAATGTGTATACATATATGTGTCTTTATCTATTATTATATATGAATGCAATATATAAAATATACTTATTTCACATATAAGAAAGAAAACCATCATCAGGCTATATATATATATATATATATATATATATATATATATATATATATATATATATATAAAAGTGAACATAGAAGTCTGACGATTGCACTAGCATGAAACAGACTGTTGCCTCTAAGTGTTGACTTCTATGTTCACTTTTATATTTACGCACGCTCTATCTCTGATATTGAGCACTTTATCCCATAAATATAGCACACTTTAAGACTATATTTCTTTATATATATATATATATATATATATATATATATATATATAAATATATAAAAGTGAACATAGAATTCGACACTTAGAGGCGACAGTCTGTTTCATGCTAGATGCAATCGTCTGGCCACGAGTGCTGTTATTTTTCTCGGCTATTTTTATATACGGGTCAGTGGTGCATTGTGTGTAGTCGATTTTGGTTTTTATTTTACCGGGAATCGTTTATTTGTTTATTTATTTATATGGGTTAAATTATTTTGCTGCTTTTTTATTTTCTATTTTTATTCCTTATTTTATATATTTATTTATTTTTTATTTTATTTTATTTTTATTTTGATCGGTGTTTTTATTAACGTATTAAACATTTGTTTATATAACTTATTTAATAGTTTTGTTTTTCTTTGGGAAGATAATAAAATCTATTTTTTTCAATTTTGGGGTTGATTGTTGTAGTTTGTTCTAAGTATTATTTTGGCGGGAACAGTTTTTAATTTGTTTATTACTTCACGTATTTATTTGCATTGATTATTTTTATTTGTTTTTTCTAACGGTTAGTTTATCGGCATCGGTTGTTAGTTTATTTATATGTTTGGATGTATTTAGATCAATTTATTTTACTTATTTATTTGTAACACTGTATATTTTCTCTTTTTGGTTTTCAATTTTTTAGTAATGTAGTATATTATTTTCTTATTTTTTATTCATTTTTTTATTGTTATATAACAGTTATAGCTATTTTTTTCGTCCGATGTTTTGTTTTAATTTTTATTGTCTATCTAATATATTGGTCATAGTAGTTTGCTAATTTATTTATTATTTACTTTATTGATTTTCTTTCATATTTTTTATTCTATTACATCTATTCTAACAGGTGTGATTTGGTAATTTGTTTGGATTAATTTATTTTGCTTATTTTTATTGTCATTTTGTTTGTTTATGTATTTATTTATTTTTTCCGTTTTCGATTTTTAATAAGCGCAGTAAAAAATTTTTTCACGTCTGCATTTTTAGATGAGCCCCAATGTTTTATTTAATAATTTATTTTGGTTTGGGAAGGTAATTATTCCTATTTTTTCCTCCAAGCAAAGTTTGCAAGTGTTTGATTGTTTGTTGTATGATGATGATATTTTCATTAATTTCCAAGATATTTTTGGTGTGGTTTGCGTTTTGTTTTTAATTTCCCAGATATACTTAGAAAGCATTGTGCTTTTCGCATATTTACTATTTGTGAAAGATATATATATCTTTATATATATATATATATATATGCACATTTCATTAAAAATGACTGACAAGGTGGTTTTATTTAGTTTTTATACAATTTCTCATGTGATCTAATATTGTTTTCGGATGATAAATTATATAAAAACTGTCCGAATGTTCTTTTTATCCGAGCACTTTAGGCTATACATTTACACTCAATTTTATTATTATATTTCTGCTTTGCATTGAGAGTTATTTTATTTTAACTTGAAGCAAAGTGATATCGGTTGTTATCATTAATAATGCTTCAGCCAGGATCTATTGCAACCCCCCCCCACACACACAAACAGACACACACACTCACACACACACACACACACACACATATAATTTTTTATTTATTAAAATTTTATCATATGGACTAAAACAGTTCACTCACTACAAAGAAGCAACTTCGTTTCGGTGCATTTCAATTGCACCTCGACGAGTGAGAACCGAATATGGTTATGAACAATCCCGCTCGTAGCCAAGCCGTATGTGAAACGTCACTTCCTTTTTTCCAATTGTTTGAGAAGAAAAAATATACATAAAGCAAAAATTTGACGGAGTGAAACAATCGTGCTTGTTGATAGCAGTTTGGTGCAGAATGCATCGGATGTAGAATGTTGACTGGTCTGTGGAGATATTTTCTTGACGATAGACACTAGTCGAATGTTTTGGCACATCATCTTACAAGCGCCCTAAGAGTGAGAGTTGGAGGAGAAAAGGTGGAAATCGGGGATATTAATACGTTGGAGTAAGTAAAATTCTAGCGATGATTTTAGTAGTAATTGGGAATATATCTTACTTTCGTTCTCATCTCATCGGATACACACACAAACACACACACACACACACACACACACACACACACACACACACACACACACACATATATATATATATATATATGATAATCAGTAGTTAACATTTTACCAAATATCTCTAGCTTGCTTTGAATATTGCTGCCGCATCTTGTCCGGTACTCCTGATATATACTTAAAGATTCTCGATAGAATTCAAAGAATAATCTGCAAATTTATTGGTCCTAATTTAGCATATCGTCTTCAATTACTTGTCCATTGTCGTAACGTTGTTTTGCTCTGCATTTATTATAAATACATTTATGGTAATTATTCTGATGAACTTTCCTCTGTGGTACAGTCTTGATATGGCATCGCGGCTTCAGTCACTTTCCCATCACCGTAACATTTTCTTTGCTGTGCATTTTTTATAAATAGTTTCATGGTAATTATTCCAGATGAACACTCCGCTATATTAACTGGACTTTATTAATTTAAGCCTTGAACTAGATTGTCAACAATGTCTAAACATTTTAAAGTTGAAATGACTAGATTTAACCGTAGGTTTTATGCTAACAGTTTCTTCTATCAGACTTCTCGCTTCCGTATTCTTGTTTCTCATTCAAATTTGATCTTCAAAAATTTAAATTTAAATTCCAATCGTTATCTTTTGTCTTCCTAATTCATTTTCTTTTAATGTCAATTCTCTTTTTTTTTCATAGTCTCTAAAATTCGGTAACCCCTTGCGTTTTAGTTGTGATATAGCCTTACTTGGGGTGAAATTATTTTAAAAAGATAGTGTGGCATTTGTAGATATTTAATGGATGGCGAACTAAACAAGCTACATCCTTTACAAACCTCAAATGTTATGTCATTTTTTGATTGTGCTGACCCTTCATCGTAACAAAATACCGCTAAATAAAATCACTGGATTATTTTGTTCTGTTTGGAAGAAAAAAAAATCAAAAGTCTAGGTTTCCCTCCACACCCGAAATTTTGAACGCTTCATCCAATTCTGCTAAACCTTTGGCAAAGGTTGTTTCTCTTTGTAATGCTTACACGGAGAGGATTCCTATCGAACAGATTGCCTTCCCCAGTCGATATTAATATTAATTATCCATTAATTTTCTCTTTCGAGTTATTAATTATTATTTTCAGAATAGAATGTTGTGCGCATAAGAACTTTTCCCGCAAAAAAGTCAGATATTTAAAACAAATATCGACAACTGGTTGCAAGAAATTAATGAAAATTTGCAACCAATCCAGAGAGACGTTACTGCATAAACGTATACATGAACTCCTTCGTTAATCAGTCACTGGGTAAACTTGTTTACTGTTTCCTTTCTGTTTATATTGACACTAAACTTTTATATTTTTAACGTAGGAGTTTTGATAGAATGTTACATCACCCAGTTAGTTGCCCCTCGAACCCAACTTTGTCTTCTGGTAACGTCGAGCTTTTCTCAAAGCCTAAATAAGAATTAAAAGCGAGATTTTAGGATATTAACCTACGGAGAAAATAATATGGCAGCTAATGGCGATCCCTAAAGAAGAACAAAATTTAAAATTTAATACCTAGATGAATTTAAGCAATAGATTGTCGGCAATGTCTCTTTATTTTACATTTGAAATGGCTAGATGTAACCGAAAGAGATAACTGAATGAAATACAACTTTGAGTTTTTCGAAGGTAACAATGCTCTTATTAGACAATTTTTTAAAATAAATCACTGAGTGCTATCCGAAAAAATCGCGTTAGTGAAAGATAACTTCTCAAATATGCAGTTGTGGGATTTTAGTCTTCCTAGGAACTTATAGGAACTTATAGGAACTTATAGCTAAAGATCAAGGATTTATTTGGACGGTGAGGAAAATTTGATATATTTGTAAAGAAGATTATAATAACACAGAACTTATACTGGAAGCAAAACCATTTGGATACGTTCAGGAAATTCCTTCAGCAGATACATAAAGATAGGGACGTAAGACAAAGACGTGACTTCCCTCCAGATTAAATCTACCTCTACCAGGAAGCTATGCTATAGGCGCTTGAGAACTTACCAGGATTTATTATAGATGATAATCTTTACAATATAAGATAGGAATATGACGCTGTGTTGATGGCATACACGGAATAAAGACTACAGGGCCTCCTAGTAGTAAAGGAAAGTGAGAAACAAGAACGAGGCATCAAATGTAAGAAAAGAGAAATTATGAGGTGTCAGCATGAGAAAAATCCCAAAATGCAAACTACGAATTGGAAATCTCCATATTAAACAAGTACTGGGAAGTGTTTTATCAGAAGATGCAACATACGACACCGAAAGCTGAACACGCATTAGAGTAGAAAATGATGCATTTCAAAAAACTAAATATATAAATAACAAACATAAATATTTAGTTAGAAATAAAGAAAAACAACGCATTGATTTGATCTCATCAGGACGTTTATCTCAATGGAACATGCACACACACATACACCCACACTCAGGCGTACACTCTTCTCTGTGCGTGTATATATATATATATATATATATATATATATATATGAATGAAGAAATATAGTCTTAAAGTGGGCTGTATTTATGGGATAAAGTGCTCAATATCAGAGATAGAGCGTGTGTAAATATAAAAGTTAACATAGAAGTCAACACTTAGAGGCGACAGTCTGTTTCATGCAAGATGCAATCGTCGGGCCACGAGTGCTGTTATTTTTCTCGGCTATTTATATATACGGGTCAGTGGTGCATTGTGGGTAGTCATTTTTGGCAGATATTTTACCGGAAGTCGTTTATTTATTTATTTATTTATTTGTGTCAAATTATTTTGCTTGTTTGTATTTAATTTTATTTTTGTTTTTTATCCTTTATATTTATTTTATTTTTATTCATTTATTTATTTTTTATTTTGATAGGTGTTTTTATTAACGTAGTAAATATTTGTTTATATAGACTTTTGTGGGTAGTCTATTATGGTGGTTATTTTACCGGAAGTCGTTTATTTATTCATTTGGGTCAAATTATTTTGCTTGTTTTTATTTATTTTTATTTTTTATCTTATATATTATTTGTTTATTATTTTTATTTTGATCGGTGTTTTTATTAACGTAATAAAATTTTGTTTATATAGCTTATTTAACAGTTTTGTTTTTGTTTGGGAAGATAAAGCTATTTGTTGAATTTTGGGGCTGATTGTTGTGGTTTGTTCTGACTATTATTTTGGCGGGAACAGTTTTTAATTTATTTATTTGGATTGATTATCTATATTTGTTTTTTTCTAAACGACTAGTTTATCGGTATCGGTTGTTAGTTTATTTATATATTTGGATGTATTTAGATTAATTTATTATAATTGTCATTATTTATTACACTGTATATTTTCTCTTTTTGGTTTTCAATTTTTAAGTAACGCAGTATATTTTTTGTTATTCATTTTTGTATCGTTATATAACAGTTATAGCTATTTTTCGTCCGATTTTTGTTTTGATTTTTTATAGTCTAATATTTTGTTTATTATTTACTTTATTTATTGATTTTGTTCATTATTTTTTATTCTATTTCGTCTATTATAACAGGTGTGATTTGGTAATTTGTTTGGATTAATTTATTTTGCTTATTTTATTGTCATTTTTTTTGTTTATGTATTTATTTATTTTTTTCAGTTTTCGATTTTTAAGTTACGTAGTAAAAATTGGTTTTCATGTCTGCATTTTGAGATTAGGTCGGATCTTTTATTTAATAATTTATTTTGGTCTGTGAAGGTAATGATAGCTATTTTTTCCTCCAAGCAAAGTTTGCAAGGTTGTTGTAGGCTGATGTTTTTTTTTCCTTATTTTCCAAGATATTTTTGGTGTGGTGTGCGTTTTGTTTTTTATTTCCCAGATATACTTAGAAAGCATTGTGCTGTTCGCATATTTACTATTTGTGAAACTCATATTTTCGACTTTATAATGTCTTAAATTCATTCAAAAGATTATTATGGTATTGTGGAAACAGATGAGTAAAGAATAAAAATAATATTATGGATGAAAGGCAAAAAAGTAAGAAGAATTGGATGAGAGGATAGGAGAGTTATAGCTGAAAAATGAAAATTTATTTAAATACAAAGAAAATTTCAGATATAGTTAAATTGACAAATGTTTATACCAGTCCATATACATACACACATAAAAGTATATATGATAATGCAAGACTCTTCGGTAAAGCGAATAGAGTACTCTCGGTCACTCTGTGTTTATCTAAAAATAAATAGGCTTAAATTCACCTTCTTCCCTGCCGAATATTAACATATATATATATATATATATATATATATATATATATATATATATATATATATTGTCATCCACAGACAGACTGTTTCGCTGTATCACAGCTCATCAGTGCGGCTAGACGTCCGGTTGCCTCTGGCTAGAATCGAGAACCGGCTGAATTCGCGTCAGTCGAAAATTTTACCCTGAAGCCGTTGGCGCACACCAGAGAAGAAGGTGAATTTAAGCGTATTTATTTTAAAATAAACACACAGTGACTGAGAGAACTCGATTCGATTTACCGAAGAGTCTTGCATTATTAGCCGTAATAGTCACTGTTTACAAACCCACACATCCTCCCCAGAGAGCTCAACCGAAATAAATTTATATATATATATATATGTATATATATATATATATATATATATATATATATATATATATATATATATATATATATATATATATGTGTGTGTGTGTGGTAAATGAGCGGCGCTCTGGTTGAGCAATCTGAAAGTCGAGTTGGTTACATTCAGTTACCCTTGAGAAAGGCAAGTAAACAGCAAAACAGACTGGGTGGCAAATGCTTGAGTAGAAGGACATTTCTAAATTCATTATGAATAGCCCCACCAATTCTACAGACAATTGGCTAACTGTAGTGAGTAGGGCTACATCCCTGAAGACATGCACAGTTAGAGGAAGGTTCCGCATGGAGTGAGAGGACCGTCGATCTTGATCGCCTCTAATGAGCTTTCTTTTCACTGGTATCTTTATTATCAGATACATTTGTTTTTAAGTGGAATGAACATGCACTTACGGCCGCTCAGTGCATTCTGCTGGGCATTCTTCTAGATTCGATGAATTACAATAATATAAAGATATATGAGAACGCACTCAATTGATATATATATGAGAACGCACTTAATTTATATATATAGGGAGATAGATAGAGAAAGAGAGAGAGAATCTCTGGATACAAAAAGTGCAAATTCTTTTGTTTTACTATACTTCCTTCATAGACGGTGACATCCGTGTCTATTTACTGCTAAATTTTTGACATGACAAATTTTTGACATCGAATCCTATACCTTTCACCCGCTCGTTGGTTAGATATTATCTTTTGACGATGCAATTAGAGATATTATGCGTATTGCATTTTTCCATCAGTCTCTCACTTTTGTTGTACATCCATTCAGGTCATTTCTATATAAAATATGGCATCTCCTTTAACGGCCCAAGTTTGGATGCACCAGATTCATTCTTCTACCTTGACAGCATATTTCACATGGATGACTACCACGACTGCGAAATACACTTAATGGTCGATTAAACAAGTAACATCTTTGGAAAATAAGAGAAATAGATCTGGTCAGATAGAGACAAATAACTCAGATATAACTCATATTTTTAAAACTTTTACCGTTGTTCCACCCTAAGCCGGGGTGCTAATACCTGTTAGGGCTCCAGATATGGGCTAAAACCGAACCTCCAAACACTAACAGAACACTATGGAAGTTTAAAATTACATTTTGATAATAAAAATACCAGCAATACATTTTTATATAAAATTTACCAACAACATCTATTGATTATAAAATTACCAACAATAAATTTTATCTGTAGTTGAAGGCATACAGATGCTTTCAAATTATTTAGATTTCGGCATTAAATAGACCATATAGGTTTATATGGCGCTAAACAAATTCACCCAAACGACCAACATGAAAGAACTCTTTCATGACATTAATCCATATGATATCCTATAATTTCTTACAGAAATCAAACTGTATTCCAAAATATAACTTCTACATAGAACGTACACATCACTGTCTCGAGTAATTATATCAACAGAAACATCTATGTGCACACAAGCCGAGTATCATCTACCATGTATTCACTTGTGAAAGCATAATAACATATAGTGCTATTACTTCCAAGCACCCAAGAAAATCAAATTTCGGTATTAAATGACCCATAAAGAATGTATATTCTCTTACGCAAACAAATCACTCTACCTAATAAAGAACATTATCTAACAACGGCATTCATGTAGTATCGGTTATCTCAGAATGTTTTTTATATTTGATTAATATAGCAGATTATCAGCACCGCCAACCTTCACTACTTATGAGCTAGTAGAAATGTATAGTTTCCTACCTCCTATAATATTTCTAGTCTGAATATTTTGCATCCGGTTTCTTAATATTTAAATATCATTTTCTTTCATTTTAATTTATTTATTCGTATCAGTTCACATATGGTCGAGCTGATTTTTTCACATTCTCTTGCTGAGACAGGATTACATTTTAAATCGCGTTGCCTAATGGAGAAAGACGCCGTTCAATAGATTTTAACTACAGACAATGAATTCAAACGCAGGGTATAGCAATGCAAAAACGGCGTATATTCTGCTTCATTTCAAAAGAAAACTATATCACAAAGACAAATTAAGAGGAAATATAAAAATGTATTGCCCATATCTGGGACCCTAACAGGTGCTAGCCTCCTAGGTCATGGTGGACGCTGGAACAACAGTAATTAAGAGATGATTAGACGCTCTTCAAAACCTCCAATCTCCCGATCTTGCTGCCGGATGTAGTTTATTATTATACCATTTGTTATGTATTGTCCTTGAAAATATATTCGTTGAGATTCACCGTCGTAACATTAGCACTTGAAAATGAATTTTAATTAAGTGCTGAAAGTTGCAATTTTTTACGATTTGTTTAAACAATTTTTCAAACACACTCTGTATATTTTGCATTACAATCAGGTAGAGAATTTTCATGCAGACGCTACTGACAGACAGAAAATTGTTTTTTTATAAATATATTACAGTTACATAAGATATGGGTAGCGTAACGGCTACCGACGAGAATTAAATTTATATTCAAATTCTATCCTAGTGTATTGCATTCACTCTCGCACATGTGCCATTGGGAAAAATGCATGAGTCTACTTCTATCCACTATCTATATAGCAACGTAAACTGGGCTCGTTAGCGCATGTATGGCTGCCGATGAAAGGGAAAAGGAAACCATTACAATATTTTCCAACAAGTCACAGCAATTCCCCGATAATAATGAAAAAGAAACCGTAGAAAGAAATAAGACTACATTTTGAAGAGAGAGAATCTTTTAAAAATCCTAGTATTAGTATCATTCCACACAAGCTCTATCGGTTGAAATCAAGGAAATGAAGAGAGTGGGCGTACCCACAAAAGGTGTATTCCTGTTTCCTGTACGGATTTTGATTTATACAAACCAAAATTGTGTAACTTTTTTTACTTTAGTACTAACCAAAAGTACTTCGACCTGTCGCCTGGACGACGGAATCCGGCATTAAATAACCTACGAAAGTTGATATTTCATAAAACAAGCCACATCATCTTTCCACGCAAATGATAAAAACAACTATTAACCACTATTAATCAAAGCAAGAGTCGAATAGTTCGTTCAGTCGTTATATATCTAAATTCGCGTCTGCCAGTGCCAAAATTACTGTTCGTGAGACACGCAAGAATGCCTTCATCACATATATTTAACAAAGGTTTAACTAAATGAATACGTATAACGAAATTGTTATCATAGCGGGAAGTGGATTCGGTGTTCCGATTCTATACTTCCTCGACGTCTGTTCATTTTCACACATATAGTCCTGATAGAATATAGGAATCCATCTTTTCTACCCGATAGAAATGGGTTAAATAACGGTGTAGACTAGTTTCTTTACACCTAGGTGTCAGCTAGTCTAGGACAAGGAATACTCTTCGAGAAAACAATAGGGATCCGTCGAAAAGCCAACGGCAAATCGCTTCCAAATATTATTGCCCTAATCATGTTATTTAAATGATAGTAAATAAAAGGAATCTGTAAAGACCAATTTTCGATTCTGTTGGGATTAGTTTTTTATTAGGATCTTAAGTTTTACAGGATAGATTTTAATAGAATTTATCAATCTATGACTATTATAAATGTTTTCGATGTTGCAATGATCTAGATCCTTCCATTTGCATAATGAGTTTAAGAAGACAGAGAACTAGGAAATACATTAGTGCAAACTATTGTTTCAGAATGTGAATGCCGCGCTGAATGATACGTGCATTATATGGCTTCTATAAAATAATTGAAAGAACTTCAGCTAAAACTGAAATAGATGAAAAAAAAAACAAACAAATGGATATTGCGTAATGGACTATTGCTGCCATATCGAGACTACAGTACCCAGTAGTCACATGTCTGTCTTCGAAAGCGTCCACGCGAAATTGTGGATAATGATTTATTTCCCACTCTACAACCTCTTTCCTAGAGACGAAATATCACGAACCTCACAATGTTCTATATTCATGTGCTCTGATGAGCTACATTCCCACCGACTACGACGTCCCTGACCTTTACAACTGTGACCCGCCGTGAAGTGTACACAAGTAATAAGCAATTTCAACTGGGACATGTCCTTCCCAGTAACCGCTGTTTCAAGTAACAGACAGACGGCCGAATGTTTTCACAATCACCTCAACTCTACGGTTAACAGTTGTCTAACCAGCATAAGCCCATGAACATCAATTCTTAGATTTCTTTACGCTCAAGCAACACCACACAGTAGCCCATATCTTGAGTGGCTCTTGGGCCTTGTACTGTGTGAGGATTAGTATAAAAACAGAAATGTTACTGGGTTCAGAAAATAATTATGTAATTTACTGCTATGAATTATAAGTCAAGTAACCAAAGCAAAACCATCGTTGACTAGTAGGAAACTGTGTAAGGAAGTAGTTGTCTTTTCTATTCAACAAAGTGACTGTTATAGTGCATTTCAGAGTTTAATTGGTAAGAATTACAAAAAGAACATTTAGACTTCTTGCGTACTTTTGTTTGAGGAATGAACGCAATAATTCAGCATCTGCTGCCTTAATTTAAACCAGCAAAGTCAAGCTTTCAATTTTGTAGGTGAGGAAAATTGGCTTTTGCATGCCAATAGAAAAAAATGTAAGTACCTTCGTACTTTGTTTAGCTTATGAAATGCATCTTTGTCTTATCAGATGTGCCTTCCAATTTTGATATCGCATTTTCAATCTTCTGGTCAAATACATCCCAGATATTTAACCGTCTATACTTGTTTAATGTTGATATCTCCAATTCATAGTTTGCATTTTGGGCTTTTTCTCTTGCTGATAACCATACATCATGTTCGTAGTCCTTTTCGATTTCCATCAATACCTTCTTTATGTCTGCATTTTTTTTTCTGCGTCATCCATCAACATAGTGTAATGTGCACATTTTATATACTTAAGATTGTGTCCACTAATAATAAACATGAGTTGGGTTACCAGCTTCTTTAGGATAACCTAGCTGTAAAGGTGGAAGAGATATTTCTGAAAAAAAAAGATAACTTCATTTATGAAATATCATTCCAGGTCATAAAACATATTACGGATATTATTCGTCTTTTATGTGATGTCCCTTAAGAAAGTGACCCCGACAACGTCACTCCCTTCACATCTGATCTTACTTTGCTCTAAGTAATTATTGACAACTGATTTCTTTGTCCTCCCGACCATTCACATATACTCGTTGTGCTCTGCTGTACATTGCCACAAACTCGTTTCGGTATTTCATTCGCCGTCTCCTCTTGCCTTTTGTCGTTCATATGCCTTGTGAGTTTTATATTCTCTAATTAATCTTTCCTCATTGTGTGTCTTTCAGATTTCAAGTATTCATTTAGTACTTGTTCGGCTTGAAACTTCCTCATTTCTCATACGTTTCTTCCATGTCATTCTCAGTATCTGTTGGTAGAACTAAATCTATATCGATTTAATTCTTTTAATCATCTGTAACGGAATTGTATTGCATTTATTAACATTTAGAAGATTAGATATTGCATAGCAAATCAGTATTGTTTTCTTTCTTTCTATGAACATTTTATTTTTTCTTTGTTTAATTTCTGGAAGGAATCTTTCCCTGTTTTTATACGCATCCTATTTGATGTGTTTCATTTTCCGTTCTATTACTACACTTTTTCACTGATTTTTCACTGAAGACAAGGCCCAAAAGCCACTCAATTTAGAAGGTTACTGAATGAGTTTATCCCATGTGCGTAAGAGGATGTGGCAGTGAAGATAATGAGGACATGTAGGAAACTTTGATGGGAGACCCTAGACTCGGAGAGAGTATTATTGTAGCAATCAGGAAAACAGCCACTTGGAAGTCTGAACATTTTCTTGGAAGGATGCTGTCCGAATTGAATTTTCTTCTAACTGATGAAATACGATTACAATGTGGATGATTTTTTCCAGTGTACGTAGAATATCGGTTTCAACATTGATAGTTAAATTGTCAAGCGTAGCTGCTTCTCGCCATCATTTGTCATCTTACATTTAATAGGATCATCTTCTTGCTATCTTTTCCTTACCTTATCTAAGAGTTCATTACTCGTATGCTTTTTGTGAGTCTGGCATTCATTTCATCATCAATGATGGCAGTTACAGAGAGCATACTTCCCTGACTGGTTAAATGGCCAGCGCATTAAGTCTTTAATAGATATCTTTAGTGGAAGCCTGGCGGTCTAGTGTTGTTACCTTTCGTATGGCCTTGTGCCAGACCACCAGACTCCCACGTTTCAAGTGTAGTTGATACTCTTTTAGGATATCAATGGTTCTTGGCATGGTTAGCAACGGTAGAGAATGGACAAACACGAATGGTGTATGAAAGGCATAACAAATATCAGTTTATTTAACAACAAACTGACAGGATGAAGGAGAAAAGAATGCGGTGTCGAGTTCCTGGTTTCTGGATAGTAGATCTGACGAATCTGTGAAGCGTGAGGTTAATGCTGATGGTTGAAGGTTATTGCGCGCCAAAATGAAATGGTTGACGCCAAATGTTCCCGAAGGGAAGGAGCCTAAGACGTGGGAAAGATTAATTGTAAGAATCACCTTTTGTTTTAATAAACGGTACAAGGAAGGCAACTTGTAAGAAGAAAAATCAATGAAGACTTAGAAACAGATTAACACGATAGGTTATGAGACTCCGATATGAGTTCGGCTAGGATAGAATCACAGAGTTGATAAGTTGCAAGAGAAATGTTCGTCAACAGAGGATGAAATACAGACCAAGGGAAAGATCCAGAAAATACAAGTACCACGTGTAGAGTCTCGTGGGTTCACAACTTACTTTTTGCTTTGAATGAGAGGTAAGGTTCGCTTGATACTGTGGCAACAGTTGTTTAAAAGATGCTAGGCTGCCTGCCGTCGATGAGTTAACGGTAAGAAAATGGTTAAATGCTGATAGAAAATGATTTCTCTTACGTGCGACGAGCCTTCGACGGAGATGGATGTAAGTACGTAGAATTTGGACTTTCGCTATCGCTGTAGTTGACAAGTGGAGATTTTGGAAGAATTAGTGACAAATGCTTGTTGCTTTTCTTTTCTGGAAGAGAATCTCGTATCATGCAGGAAAGTCGGAATGTTGTACTAGGATCGAGTCAGGATGGTGAAGGTAACTTCAGGCAAAGAAGGTGACTATAAAAAGGTCTATTAGCGAAGGTTAGGTGTTTGAATTGTATGGTGAAGAGAGAGACTGGAAACGAGTCTTCCCAACTCGATACCTGCAGATCATCTGTCCGCATGTGTATGATTATTGGCGGGAATACGATAATTAATGTGACATTGGACTGGCGGCAAACCACTTTGAATGGGTGTCAATTTCAAATATACAATTATTAAATTAAATGGCCCTGTAGCCAACAAGGAATGTGACACTAAAACAACCGTATTATTTTGTTAGCCGTTTTTTAATGAAACATGTATCAAACGGGATTACTACTCAAATATACAATTATTAAATTGAATGGCCCGATAGACAACAATGAAAATCAGACTACAACAACCGTATAATATTGTTAGCCGTGTTTAATGAAACTTGTATGAAACGGGATTACTATTCAAATATACAATTATTAAATTGAATTTCTCGGTAGCCAACAATGAAAGTGACACTACAACAACCGTATTCTATTCTTAGCCGTTATTAATGAAACATGTATAAAACGGGATTAGTACTCAAATATACAATTATTAAATTGAATGGCCCGGTAAACAACAAGGAAAGTGACACTACAACAACCGTAGTATATTGTTAGATGTTTTTGATGAAAATTGTATAAAACGCGATTATTATTCAAATATACAATTATTAAATTGAATTTCCCGGTAGCCAACAATGAAATCACACTACAACAACCGTATAATATTGTTAGCTGTTTTTAATGAAACATGTATAAAACGGGATTTCTACTCAAATGTACAATCATTAAGTTAAATGGCCCGTTAACCAACAAGGAAAGTGACACTACAACAAACATATTATATTGTTAGCCGTCTTTAATGGTAATTGTAAATAACGGGATTACTATTCAATTATACATTTATTAAATTGAATTTCCCGGTAGCCAAGAATGAAATTGACACTACAACAAGCGTATAATATTGTTAGCCGCTTGTAATGAAACATGTATAAAACGGGATTACTACTCAAATATACAATTATGAAATTGAATAGGCCGGTAGCCAACAATGAAAGTCACACTACAACAACCGTAGTATATTGTTAGCCGTTTTTATTGAAAATTGTATAAAACGGGATTAATACTGAAATATACAATTTTATATTGAATGGCCAGGTAGCCAGCAAGTAAAGTGACACTTCAACAACCGTAGTACATTGTAACCTGTTTTAATGAAACTTGTATAAAACGGGACGACTACTCATATGTACAATTCCTAAATTGAATGGCCCGTTAGCCACCAAGGAAAGTGACACTACAACAACAGTCGTATATTGTCAGCCGTTTTTTTAATGAAACTTGTATAAAATGGGATTACTACTCAAATATACAATTATTAAATTGAATGTCCAGGTAGCCAACATGGCATGTGACACTACAACAACCGTAGTATATAGTTAGCCGTTTTTAATGAAACATGTATAAAACGGGATTACTACTCAAATATACAATTTTTAAATTGAATGGCCCGGCAGCCAACAACTTAAGTGACACTACAACAACCGTAGTATATTGTTAGCCTTTTTAATGAAACTTGTATAAAACGGGATTACTACTCAAATATACCATTATTGTATCGAATGTCCCGCTAGCCAACAAGGAAATTAAACACTACAACAACCGTATAATATTGATAGCCGTTTTTAATGAAACATGTATAAAACGGGATTACTACTGAAATGTACAATTTTTAAATTGAATGGCCCGTTCGCCAACAAGTAAAGTGACACTACAACAACCTTATTTCATTGTTAGCCGTTTTTAATGAAACTTGTAGAAAAAGTGTTTGTTGTTCAAATACACAATTATTAAATTGCATGAACCGCCAGCCAACAAGGAAAGTAACACTATAACAATAACAGCAGCTTGCCAGCTGCTGTTAATCTAACTTCTATGAAACAGGGAATGCTGCCCAATTATCAAATTATAAAATTGCATGACCCGCAGTCAACAAGGAATGTAATATAACAACCGCAGTAGCTCATCTGTCGGTTTCAAGAAAACTTATATTAAAGAGGAATTGCTGCACAAATACACGGTTATAAAATTGCACAACCCAGCTGCAAACAAGGAAAGTCACACTACAGCAGCTACAGTAACTTTCTCAGAAGTTTTTAATCCTATCCTCTTTAAAAGAGGATTTTCAGCGCAAATTTTAAAATTTCATGAACCGGTAGCTAACAAGGAAAATAATACTACAACAAACGTCGCACCTTGTCAGTCGTTTTTAATGAAACTTGAATAAAATAGGATTTACTGTTCCAATACAAAATTATTAAATTGCATGACCAGGCAGACAACAAGTTAAGTAACTGTACAAGAGCAGTACTTTATCAGACTCTTTTAATGAAACTTGTGTGAAAAAGGAGATGTTGCCCTTATGCAGAATTAATAAGGTGCACTACCCGGCAGCCAACAAAGAAATGAACCCAACAATAACCGCAGTTCCTTGTCCGCCGGTTTTAATGAAACATGTATAAAACGGGATTACTACTCAAATATACAATTATTAGATTGCATGTCCCGGCAGCCAACAAGGTATGTAACTCTACAACAACCGCAGTACATTTTTAGCCCTTTTAAAATTAATCTTGCATAAACGAGGATTTACTAAATACACGCGCACACACAAACACGCACACACTCAGAGACACACACGCACACACAGAGAGTCACACACACAGACACAGACACAGTCACACATAGACGCGCACACACACACACATATATATATATACTTTGCCTCGTCCGGGAAAATAATGTATAAACAGAAAATAATTCTGTTTATACATTATTGTAATAGATATGTAGAATCAGATTTCTCCATTTGTTGTTTTAAATCTCAAATATGTGCAAGTTAAACAGATAGAGGCTCTCAACCAAGTTTATAACAACTGATTTGTCAGAAAATATATTCTTATCCTTGATAAGAATCAAGGCTTTTGGACCCGGTTTGAAAGTAAAAATAGAGGTTGGAGTGAGGATAGAAGAAATAGCTAGAATGTGAACTTGTAAAATATTGTTCTCAAATTACATTCCAACATCCCTTTTTCATACATACAGTTGACCAACTTCAATTCTTTCAAGATTCCATATAATCAAGAACTCTAAAGTAGGTATGTCCAATATTTTGCTAAAAAGTGGGATACCTTGACGAAAAAAGGTTCCCAAATTGATAAAACAATTTTTAACGTTTAAATGTTTATGTTGTTATTAAAGAGGAAAGACCAAAGTATTTTCTGAATATTTTTTCAGATTTTTTAATCCTTCCTATAAATGTTAAAAATGTTATTTAAAAATCTTGTTTTGTTTTCGAGTCAAATATTTTTCGTAAAATCGAACTTATCGGCCTTTCTGTCTGAGTTTGTAATCAAGATCATAGATAGTTAGTTAAAAAATCATATAAAATACAATTACACCTTTTTCTTTTGTTATCTGAGGAAATTTAGAATGATTAAAGTATACTTAATGTAATTTGAAAGAAGCATTACTTACTTTTTTTAGCAGAAAATATTTTAAGAGAGATATTTCCAACCGAGGTGGTCTATTTTCGTGCGCGTTGACAGGCGTTAATTGATGTACGTCAATATATTGACAACTTACGTCAGGGGAATTTATCGGAGGGTAGCGCAGAAGTGATATAATTCGTTCTAATTTTAAGTGAATCTGTTTTTTTTTTTGTAATTGTAAATAGTCGATATTTTCTTTTATCCCACTATTTGATTATATTTGAAAAGAAAAAGAAAAAAATTGAAAATGAGACGATATTCAGTCAGGAAACTTGACAATCGTTGTTGTATTGTTACTGAACGAATACAAAGCCATTTCTGAAGTAAAAACAACTTGCTTCTATCAAGGAAAACTACTCACGTCACATTATTTCAATGCTGTGCATCCACACTTTCGTTGGAGACGATTTTAAATACAATTTTGGAATATTAAAAATTATTTTAAAAATATCAATGTTTGTCAGATTTTAATAAGCTTTCAAATTTATGATCTTTAAAAAGTAGAGAACATAATATATCATTTCCATAAGGTTACATAAAGAACTTAATTTAAAAATATATAACAACCTTTTGTCATATTGTGTATTTAAAATTGAAAAAAAAAATATTAATGTAAAAATTCATTTGTCATCAAAAATTTTTTTTCTTTCAGATAATAATTACCTTCGTATATATTATTCAGAAAAGCCATTAAAAACTTTCTTAATCAAATATTGTCTTAGTTTTATTGGGTTTTGCATTTTTACAACTGAGGTAAAAGTTTGGACAATTTGGGACATTTTTTTAACAAAAAAATCGATGATTTACATCTTCAGAGTTTTGTGCATTTAATTAAAAAAAGAAATTCAGGATGCAAATAAAAATTTTTTGAGTTTTCATAAAATTAAGTTCGAGGGGGGTAACAGATATAAAAAAAATATTTATACCATGACTTTCAAAGAGACAAACATTTCTAAAATAAGTTCATTTATTTCTGAATAAGTTCTGAAGTTTTCATTAAAATCCAACAAGTACTTAATTTTTACAAGAATTTCGAAATTAATGTGTTTTTCAACTGAAAAAAAAAAACAACTAAAAAAAAAAATGCTAACAAAGCCTAAAATGGACATACCTACTCTAAAGTGTTTTAAAAACTTTAGCGTATATTCTGTATTTGTTGTGTTTTATAAAAATATTTATTGTGGAGCAAATTCTGTCTCTTTGATTATTTCTCTTGTTGTTTTCTGTATTTGTTTACACATTCGTAAAGTAAAATTGTATGGGTTGATTTGGGCCGTCAATACCGCTAAAGATACAATTTATTCATGTAAATTATCTGTTTTTAATATAAAAAGTATTAATTACATTTACCGGCCTGAATGTTTGAAAAATTCCGTCGAAAATATACACTTCTCCGTCAGGAATCGAATCTGTAACCTCCATAGGAACCATCATTTGATATGATGTGTTGATAACCATTTAGACACTAAGAAGCGTATATTTAATAAACTGCAATTGTCCATATCAACCCTTGTTGTTATGCCCCCGACTTCGCATTTTCATGGTACTGAGTCGAAATCCCCGAAAGAGAAGGTCAGTTCTGTGGAAGGGGGAAGCGTAACGTCACTATCGTAAGCCCTTACTTGCATTTCAAAACAACAGTTGTTGTTGTTAGTCACCAAACTTACACGTATTTTAAATTATTTATCTATTTGTCTTTTCTTTTAAGTATTGAATCAGCTTATAAAAGTGGAATTGGACCTCATTGCAAAAGAAATTACAGAAATGGATCAAAAGTGTTTTCTTTTTCGAATGATAAAACATTATCTGATATTTGGATGCATTAAATCAAAAGAATGGATTTTACATTTAATAAATTTAGCAGCGTGAATACTTTTTTGTATTAAAAAGCCAGTAAAATTTAATTAAAATATTTTAATTGTGATTCGTAATACATTAAGAGAAAGTTACGAACATTTTTAGACGAGGAAAACCTCAATTTTTACAAAATAAATTTTCAATAATCAAACTTTAAATAAATAAACTCTAAATAAATAAATTTTAATAATAATAAACTTTAAATAAATATCACTTTAAATAAATAAATTTTAAATAAATTGTTATATAAATTCATAAAGCAAGATTTCCATTAAAATAATTTTAACACTGTTTTAGAATAGTATTTTTAACAAAGTTTTCTATTATTTTAATTTAAAAAATGTGTAACCGTTAAAACTTATGTTGATTTTTATATAGCTTTGTCATTTTATTCATTTTAAGAATGAAGCTAATATACTTTTTTATTGAATTACTATATTAAATTATGTTCCTTAAAAATATCAGAACACTTCATTAATGTAGATTTTGTTTACTATCTTAGATTTTTACAATAATTTAAATTAGGTTTGGTTTTAAAAATCTATTTTTAGGTATGTGACCTACATTTTGACCTGAAAACATAAGGCGAGAATCGTCTGCCTTTGACGATAAAACAGGAGCCACAATTGCAGATAAACTTCATGAAACATATCTTCATGATTCTGCTATCCTTAGAATTGCACCAAACTGTCCCTCATAATTAATGGCCACCTCAAAAGAGTTATCAGATTCTAAGAGAATTCACCTGGAGAATGCTGCCCTTAAAATATTTTAAAGCAAAATATTACTGATGACTTAGCATACAAACAGCAGAATAAATTCAATAATATAAATGATCTAAAAGGGAAATTAAATTTTCTTGATAGAAATTACTGTAGTGTTGTTGTTAGGCAACAAGAGACACTTATTAGATGTAGCATCATCAAATCCCCATATCCAAAAATAAATGTGTCTCCTGTAATTGAATCTGAATTTGAAATGTGTTTTAAAGAGATGGAGAAATGAATACAGTGGGGTACTATAAGATTTCTAAACATGTAACAGATAAAAATACTCTTGGAATCCTGATGGAAAACATGAAGAAAATGTACACAGAAGAACAGCAAACCATAACTCAAATTATGATTTCTAATTTTGGTAATGTTTTTTCTACTATTGATGCAAGGAAAATCAAACTAACATTTTAATTCAATATAATTTATTTATAAACAGCTAAACTTAATGACAGAATAAGTATGATTATTCAAAAGAAATGATATTTTCTTCATTGCTGAATAACTGCTCCCCTTAAATGTACAGATTGTTAAGAGACAGACGTAAGAGACAAATATAAATTTATTTATAGCTATTCAACAATTAAGAGACTAACATTATCAATATATATGAATCCTTTGATTAAGCAATATGATAACAATTTTCTTATGTATATTAAAAATAAATTTAAGTTAATACTACAGTAAGACAGCCAAGTATCTTTATTCGTTGATGAAATTCACCTAAAACCTTATTTTGCTTATAAGGATGGTAATATTGTTGGCTTATCTGACAACAGGAATCAGTCTGCAACAAGTGCTTTTGCATTTACGCTTATCAGTGTATTCTCACAATGTAAGGAATTTGTGCATGTCATGCCTACAAAGTATCTTCAAGTTGATATAGTTAAACTATAATAACTGGTTTAGAGGAAATAGGTTTTCAAGTATTATCAATCATAAGAGATAATAATGCTACAAATAAAAAAGAACTATGTTTCTTTTTTTAGTACACCAAAGATTTCGATTGTATATCCACATCCAGTTATGGAATCTCAATCTAGGTTCTATCTATTAGATTTATTTCATATATTAAAATGCATTAGAAACAATTGACTTGATCAAAAACATGCAAGTAAATGAATGATGTTCCCAAAATGTTGTCATAATGGAAATCATGTAGTAGATAGTATCCAAAGTGCGCCATTTTGTAACTTACAGAAACTTCATCCCCGGGAATCTCAGTCAGTTTTTAAATATTGTTATAAATCGACATCAAATGGACTTTCTCCTACTAATATAGAAAGGTAAATTATTAATTTAGTTCTGCAGATTTCCAATGAGGGATTATTGACAGTAGGAAAACAGAAAAGTTTGTATATTAACATAATTTTGCATTGATGCAATCAATGACGATGTTTGGCTGAAGAAAGCAAGAAAGGAAAGCTTTGATGCATCGCAAGGATTTTATGACGGTGCATATGTTTCGGAGCACATGTGATTGTTCATATTTAAAAAAATAACCATATCAACAACCACTGTGTCTACAGAGATGATGGCCAAATGGTAGTACCTAATAAGGCCAGTGATAAGATCAGAAAGATGCTCTCCAAGCTATTCCATGACCTGAAATTCAGCATTATAGTGGAAATGAACAAAAAGATCTTACAATATTTAGATGTTGAATTTAACCTCGCTGCCGGCACTGTCTTTTCATACTTGATGCCGAATACTATAGTAAGTTATATAAATGTAAAGTCCAACCACACCCAGGCATTATTGAGCATATCCCGAAAATAACTGTCAATAAATTTCTCGTCCTAAGATATATTTTAGTCAAAGAATTAAAAGTACGGGACAGTATTAAGATAGGAGGGGCACAAAATCAAATTGGTCTTCAATCCTCAACCGTACCAACATGTAAGCAACAAAAACAGGAAGGTATATTTTTGGTTAAACTCCCTCTTTTAATTTAGAAGCAAAAACAAATATAGTTAAAATAATTATCAAACTTCTAAATATGCATTTCCCGTTTTTAATAGAAATATTGTAAAACTAAGTTATCTCTGCACCAATAAACAAGACAGAATTGTAAAAGAGCATAAGACGAGGAAATTGAAGGTAGGAACAAAAAGAAGTGGTCTTTGGAATGTTAATGCAATGCTGTGAGCGTGGTATATAAAGCGGAGGTGGAGGACTCCGCGTAACAGAACATGGTCTACGTGGGATCTATAGAAAGCATATTGAACAAAAAAGATGGTACAGTCATAGGCCCACCTTTAACCTGGGGAACCATAGCCGTTGTACAAAACTGGCGAACCATGTGTGAGAAGTTAAAAAAGAAATGTGATAAAAGCCCCCATATTAAATTGAAGTGTACTAATAAGGGTTAAGCTTTGCAGATACATTGGCAATGTTTGTAGGCTGTGTCAGGAGGAAAAGCTGGCTATTGCGACATACCTGGACAAAATCAACTTGTTGAATCAACGGACATTATGTCAAGACTTAGACATACGAATAAATATACTTTCGACCAGTACGAGCCCGAATGTTTCATATTTTCCTCACTTCCGGTTCTTCTAACATTTCCCTGACTATCCTGACAAGACCGTAATGTCGAAATCCAGGTAATGCGTCACGAGTGAATTTTGTCTAATCGTTTATAATTTTATTATCCGTTCTACACATTCAATTTTGTGAATTGTGTATTGAACACTTTTTAGAGTTATCCGGTCTCGCCTACCATTTTCTATTTACTCATATATATATATATATATATATATATATATATGGTTTCTCCAGTCGGTTTCGACGTATGAGGACCTGACAACTTAATAGATTCAGTTATGAAATTTTGTGAGATAATCTTAAGTGGCACTTAAGACCCGCTAGTGATTTACAAAGGAGGCCGCATATGGAAGAAGAGTGAGGCTTGTGGGATGAGATCACTGTTAGATTGTCTGACCTTTTAGATCTTGCTCTTACTTCTTGAAGACGATTCAGACAAGCTGACTGAAAACTGCTGAGCCCACTAAACCAAGTTGATCTTCATTCTACCCGCTCTAGGGCTCAACGCTCGATGGTGTTTTGGGGTATATTGATAGCTGACAAGTATATATATATATATATATATATATATATATATATATATATATATATATATGAATGAACAAAATATCTCTTGCTCAACGTAGATTTGACTGCTATCATAGCATATACATAAGAATAAATATAAATGACTGTGTGTACATAGATATTTTTTATAGATATTCACTTAATTAGTTTATACGTATTCATTATGTTTATTATTAAATAATGACTAAAGTATCTCCGTATGCACATGTATATCTGTTACTTATGGATGCTTGTTAAGAATCTATTTTATCCTTTCTTTTCCTATATGAATTACAAACCTATATCCAAATATACATACAAACACACACACATACATGCATTTATACCCCCACCCCACCCATATATATATATATATATATAACTAATATAATTAATGAATCTACGTCATGCACGATCTCTTTTTACTACTCATTACTTTAAACGTTATATTTTTTTGGTATATTTGTTTGTGAAAACCACTCTTGATTTTTTTAACAGGGAGAATTTATGCCCACCGTCCAAGCAATCGGAATATACTTCTAAATTTTTTTCCTGGCTGAAAAAGGAAATAGTGTTTAGATTCCGGTCGAGAACGACAGTTTTATTAGTAGTAATTTCGATGTCTTGGGCAGTCGTAGGTTATTTTCACAAAAAAACAAAAACAACAAAAAAAAGGATATCTACTCATGCAGGTGTACCCACTAGACAAAACATTTATAATAATAATAAGAAAAAGAAACACTGGACTATCCCCTCAAGGAGCTCAGTTCCTAGGAACCGACAACCGCACAAGGTCCTCAAACGACCGCATTTGAATTCAGAATTGTCCTTCTCCGAGACAAGATGACATAGGCTGCAGAATTCAATGTGTCCTGCTCTTTACCCATAGCTGTGGAGAGAAGAGAAGGATTCTTATGTCAATGTAATCGATTGGATTTCGAACTCGGTTCTCCGATTCCTCAATCCGGGCCGCTATCCATTACTCCACCGTGCCTCCCATTACGTACATATATATGTGTGTGTATGCTCTTATGTATTTATAAGTCTATATTTCGCCCTTACATTCAATATTGCTTCTACATCTGGTCTTTGAATTACCGCTCATACCTGTGCATTTTTCTTTCTTGCCTTGAAGTACAAAAGCTATAAGCACTTGATTGTATCGCGTTTACATCTTAATACTATTTATATTTTGGTTATGTTTTACTTTGTTTCTGTCTTACAACTGCTTTACTTTATCTTGAATTTCATTTTCTCATATTATTTTGCCCTCTTCTTCTTCTTCTTCTTCTTCTTCTTCTTCTTCTTGACATATGTTTAAGTGAATGTTTAAATGATTGCTTGTTTCGTTTTCTACGATATATTTTTCAATTGTAATAATGGTGGAGATAATAATGGCTTAGTGATACAAATTTTACTAATTAACTCATAGCTGGGGGGAGAAGAGATGGATTCATATATTTCCCAAGGGTGTTTGTGCGTAAGTGAATATAACAAACTCAATTGAAAGTGATTAACTTAACAATTCCAACGTTACACGACCCGCATATACCTGCTTATAGAACCTGGTATTCCAATTCTGCCATCCATCTACGTACTGACCAAACTAACTAAGGGAATCACACATTTTATTGAATCCATTAGAATTACGATGCATCAATGCACTTATTCAAAAATATTAATAATCCTTTATTTTCTTGTCTATTGTTTTCTTTTTTAATTTACTTTCGTTTATCATTTTAGTATGTATTTATTATTACATTCTTGATTTTGTCGGAGATGTCAACACTGCAATGTAAAGGGCAATGTCTTTCCTAGTTCACTTCAATCATCCAGACCAGTGGGATTACAATTCAATTATGAAAATAAAAACAAACAAAAAAACAACACCAAATGCACTCAGCATCCGTGCCTGTCACAAGTAGTTCATGGAAGCAGGATGTGTCTTGCAGAAAAAAAGGGACTGAGCAACCAAGAACACCTGCAGAAGACGTTGAGTGAATTTCTGCAGTATTTAATTGAATTCATTTTAAGTTAATTCATACTGCAGGTAGACAGTAAAGTTCACTACGGTCAACAATTCAAAAAGGTTATGCACAAGAATTTGCACTTGCATGTCTATAAAGTGCAACTTTTGCAGGTACTTCCACCATATGATAAACCAAGAAGAAAACGATTTATGGTGGACACGTTCGATCGATTATTTCCCAAGGGTGTTGAAATATTTGTTTTTCTGATGAAGACACATATCGGGGATCAAGAAAGACAAACAAGCAGACGAAGACTTGGGATCAAGAAGCCAAAAGTCAATGTTTGATGTGGCCTTGAAAGTGTGTGTATTTATGAGTGCGCCAACGTCACAACCGAATATGACAAAAGGTCAGTTTAAAGTTGGTTTATCGACAATAGCGACAATACCATGGAAAAATGCTCAAGCGCCCTCGACACTTCACCTTTTAGAGACGCTTCAGGCGCCAAATAATGATGCCTTAGGTGTCGTGTAATGACATCAGCCCCTCCCACACCGAAGGAGAGTTACTGCCTGGGAAATGACACTCTGCGGCTTGAGTATTGTTAAGTACGTGATTAGCTATTTTTTGCAGAAGAAACAATTACCTCAATACTTACTTTGTCATTTTACAAGAATTGGATGTACTTTCGTTTCACCATATGCAACCAACAGTTATTTTCCAGTATGGTGGTGTACCAAATCATTGGGGTCTGGACGTTCGTAAGTTTCTCAGTGAAACGTTTCCAAATCAGTGGATTGGAAGAGGTGCTCCCGTTTCCTGACCACTCAGGCGCTAGATATACACTATAAACTGCTTTATATGGGGATACGTTATAGACAGAGTTTATCATACAAAGGTTCAAGATATAATGATCTTAAAAAGAAAGTGTCAAGCCATATCTGCCATTTATAAGAGGATAATCCAATGCATTTGGTTAGAAATTGGACATCTTACAACCAGTTGAGGTCATATGAATGTTCTGATGTAATTAATTTTAATTTTTTGAGTTGTTTTCCCAATAAACCCTGTAGAAATATCACCATATCTTTATAACCATGATTTTTTAAAATCATATTGTTGTGGTAGGATCCACCTAATCTGCATAGGTGACTACCAACTATATAAATAATGGTTGGTACCGGAAAACGAGAGGAGTAATCACGAGATCCACCTACAGACTCTGATCGACTGCGACTAGTCAACACATTCTCCAGGAACGTCTTCCCAGAAATATACAGAAATACTATATGTACTTATTGTGTACACTTTCTTGTTATAATACATTCTTGTTCTAAGTACATTTTGTGTTGCATTATTATTCCATGCATTAGGCGAGATTCAACAATGAGTCAAGACTCAACAATGGCCACGAAGTAGAACGAACCATACGCCAAGTTTCAACAATGGCAAAGAAGTAGAACGAACCATACGGAAAGAAGAAAAATTAATAGTGAGAGTTTTCAACAATTGGGACAAGTCATTGAACAACCCAGGCTGAAAAAAAAAACTATTAATTCAAAGTCCAACGTTAACGTAACGACGAAGGATTCTGAACTTCTGGATATGTAAAACTCGTTAAAAGACGACTAAGCATAAAGGAACGTTCACTCAAAAAAATTGAAAGGTGTCGTAAACGAATAACGGTAATTTTAAATTAAAAAATTATCTACAACGAGACACCCGCTAAGAAGAAAAATTGGCCGACTACAAAAACATGCATGGATTAAAAGGAGCACAAATACACCGTGTCGACTTTGAAAGGTAACAAACTTTAAAAAATTATTTTTTTAAAATTATTTGTTCAACAATATAGTGACGAATTACCTCTGATAAGAAAATCAGACGTTGTCATTGAAATACGCGAACAGAAGTCGAAAACGAAAAAAAAAAAAAAAAAGAAAAGTCCGACGCTCTCTGTTCACGAAGAAAAAAAAATACCAAAGTTGATTAACACGGGCGTGAATGTAAAAGCAAGACATAAAATATAAAAGTCGTACGTTGTTTCGATTTTTTTTGGTCAGCTTATATGATATTCGTGGATACACAAATTAAAAGTATATTCCTTGTTGCATGCACACTATCAGCTAAAAATGGAGGAACTATCCAAAGTCATATCTGAATTATTAAAATCCCAGCAGTTGAGTCAACAACGTCAGCAAGAACAACAGATAGCACAGCAAGAACAACTGATAGCGATGCAAAAATATCAAGATAAACAAGAGAAAAGACAACAAGAACAACAGAAAGCGATGCAGAAAAAGCAAGAACGTCAAGAGGAAAGACTTTTAGAAATTCAAAAGTTAATACTGGAGAAATTAAACAACTATCAGGCAAATGAGGGAAATTCTTCATATTCTAATAACACCATATTTAATTCGCTGGAAACTTTCAACTATGTGCCAGACGAAGAAAAAACGTTTGAAGCGTACTTTAAACGATATGAAGATATTTTCTACACAGACTGTGAAAACTGGTCGAATTCAAGAAAAGTCAGTCTATTACTAAGAAAGCTAGGTACAGCAGAACATAGCAAATTTGTAGATTTTATTCTACCGAGAAAAACAACTGAATTGGAATTCTCGGAAACAGTGAAATTGCTAAAAGAGCTGTTTGGAGCAAATATGTCGCTTTGGCATAAGCGATGGTTATGCATGAATGTCTCTAAATCCGACGATCGGGATTACTTAACATATGCATCTATAGTGAATAGACATTGTGACAATTTCAGATTGGCAGAGATTACGGTTGAAGAATTCAAGTGCTTAATTTTTGCTCAAGGACTGGTATCCAGTAAGAGTGCCGAAATAAGACGTAGAGTTTTGTCTAAACTCGAATCTGAACGAGGCCTTACCCTGCAAAAGTTAGGAGTGTCAACGGGCCGTAAGTTTAAAGAAAGAGTCGCAAAAAATCGAAAAAGCTGGTATTGCTTATATTAAAAAAATAAAAAGCAGTCACATTACCCATCAGAGAAAAATTGGAAAAGAAATTCAGCGTATTTTAATAATAGACAAGAAAATAAAAAGAACGAAAATAAAAAGGTCCCACCATATAATTGCAGACGTTGTAACGAAAGACATTGGGAGATAAATTGCCCATATAGAAATAAGAAATGTTTCGTGTGCCAAAAGAATGGTCACAAAGGATCGTGTTGTAAAACGAAAAAATTCAAGAGCCGAATTAGACAAACAAATTCGAATATCAAATCAGATAGAGATTTGAGGAAATATGTGACGACTGAAATATTCAAAAAGAATATCAAATTTCAACTCGATTCGGGGTCAGATTTAACAATAATGAACGATAAAACATGGAAAATTTTAAAAAGGCCTACAATAATGAAGTCAACGAAACTCGCTCGAACGGTAACTGGAAAGCAAATTAACTTCGAAGGCGAGGTTGTACTTCCAATGAAATTGAATGGGATCGTTAAAAAAATAAAAGTTTACATTCTGAGAAATGGAGAAAACTTGTTGGGTACAGATTTTATTGAAACATTCGAATTATGGGATAAACCGTTAAACTCATTCTGCAGAAAAGTAGAAAGTAATACGCAATCAAGACAGGACATTAAAGAGGAATTAAAGAAAAAGTTTCCGGAAACCTTTACACCTGGTCTTGGAAGATGTAACAAGTTTGAAGCTAAATTTGAATTAAAGGAAAATACTATGCCTATTTTTTAAAAAGAAACGTAACGTGCCTTTCGCAAGTGTAGAGAAAGTAGTAGTACCAAAAAAGTTGCAGAAAAGAATCCTACGGGACTTTCATATGGGTCACCCGGGGATTAATAGAACAAAAAGCTTAATGCGAAGTTTTGTATATTGGAAAGGAATGGATGTGGATATCGAAAACATGGTTCATCGATGTAAAGGGTGTGCGTTAGCAGCTAAGGCACCACCTATAGTACACAAACCATGGCCAAAGACGGATCATCCGTGGGAAAGATTACACATTGATTTCGCTGGTCCAGTAGAAGATTATTACTACTTAATAGTGGTAGATAGCTTTACAAAATGGCCGGAAGTACTACGCTGCAAAAAGCCTACGTCCAATACCACAACAACTTTTTTGCATGAACTATTTGCACGGTTCGGTGTGCCAGAGTGTATTGTGAGTGACAATGGTACACAATTCACTTCTGACGAATTTAAGGAATTTTGTGAGTTATATCAAATTAACCACATAACGACGCCGCCGTATCATCCGAGATCCAATGGACTCGCAGAAAGATTTGTAGATACGTTAAAGCGCGCTCTGAAGAAAGCCTCAGGAGTTCCAACGGAAAAGGCGCTTCAGCAATTCCTACAAGTATACAGAATCACGCCTAACCAGAGAACACCATCAAACATGGCACCAGCTGAACTAATGTTCGCTAGGAAAGTTAAGTCAGTGTTTGACAAGCTTTTGCCAGGAAGAAATAGAATAAAGAACACTATGTATACAGCTAGAAAAAGATACACCCCCGGAGAGAAGGTCTTTTTCAAGTGCTATAGAAACAACATTGAGTTCTGGGAGCGAGGCATAGTGGACAAAAGAATCGGTGACCTGATTTACATAATAAAAGGGCCGAAGAATACTCATAAGAGGCACCAGAACCAACTCAAAAAATGCTACGTGCTAGAGCATGAAGAGAGTATACCGGATGAGGAGGAAGATCCCATTGATGTAATGTATGATACTTTTCAAGTAGAACCTCCGCAGAGTGCTCATGAACCGAGAAGATCCGGTAGGAAACGAAAGTTCACGGACCCATTGGACGTGAATCCAAAACGAAAAAGATATTGAAAAAAAAAACAGATATACATATGAACTATGCAAAGGGGATCTACAAAGAAATAACCATAATCATCATCCCATATGGAAGCCAGTTTGAAATCCAAAAGGATTCCAAGGCTTGGGAGGGGGGTGTTGTGGTAGGATCCACCTAATCTGCATAGGTGACTACCAACTATATAAATAATGGTTGGTACCGGAAGACGAGAGGAGTAATCACGAGATCCAACTAGAGACTCTGATCGACTGCGACTAGTCAATACATTCTCCAGGGACGTCTTCCCAGAAATATACAGAAATACTATATGTACTTATTGTGTACACTTTCTTGTTATAATACATTCTTGTTCTAAGTACATTTTGTGTTGCATTATTATTCCATGCATTAGGCGAGATTCAACAATGAGTCAAGACTCAACACATATAGATAATTTACGGACGCACTGTATATATATGAAAATAGTCGAGACATCACAAATTGACGTGTAAATATGCGATACTTGAAAAACCCCAGTTGATATCAGTAAAGAAGCTCAGTGCATACTTACACACAACCCTATTAACATTTCCATGTATAAAAAAGAAAAAAAATCAAATTTTCATAAGAATATGAAAGTCAAAAGTGCAAAGAGGATATTGGTACATTTTTATTTAAACACAACAGGGAAATCATCAAAATGATCTGAAAAAATAAATAAAACAATTCTTAAACAACAAATAAAAACATTTGTTGTTTTTCAATGTAGCATAATTAAAAAGAACACTGATAAATAGATCAATATCTATCTATCTATCTAAGCAGTAAGATCGATTAAGAATCTACGTTTAGAAGGTAATAAAAAGTTATTTTTTTATTTAATTTGATGCTGTCTTTTGAAAGAATGAATAGCATTTCCTGATTTGTTTTCTACGTACGTTTTTATCTTTTGTTTAAAAAGATTTTCCAATTTTCACTTGTTTAATATCACTTTCTTTATTTACTCCCTATGTCCTAGTGCTATTATAACATCCTGATACGACAACAGACATGTTGAGTTTGAGAAAATTGGCAACCAATTTAAAAAGAGAAATGCAAACAACAAAAACACATGCGAAAATCCGGTATATTGTTTTTTCAAATTTACATTTCCTTTGCTCTTAATATTGCACAGGATTTTTGTACAGAAATAACTTATGTAGCATAGCTGGGGTCAGCCCAAAAGATTAGAACATCAATACAAGACAATGTATTTGATAATTTTCCGTTTCTTTCTTGGAGTTCAACTAAAGTTCATTTGCTTGGATCCTGTTCGTGTTTTTATGTACAGTTAAAAACAATCTTTTTCACTGTCGACTTTTGGTAAATATCTCTAGACAGTTCTATTCAGTGGCACTGAACTCGAAGACGAAGGATCTTCAGTTATTGAAATTTTGGTGAGAGTCTATCGGTATATCTACAAATTTTACATTCCTGTTGCATTAATATCTCATTCCAATGCCTGATGTTTGTAGCGCATCTTTCGTAGGCAAAGCTGTGATGATTAAAAATGAATACATTTTAAACAAGAATAATTCTTAAGGACCATTTTTCCTAGCAATAACTGTACATACTTTTTAAGATTGATGTATTCTTAATACTAACACAAGAAGAAGGAGAAAAACGTTTGTTAGAAACAAAGAAAATAGTGCTTCTATATGGAAATGAATGAAAGACAATTTCCACGTAGTTGTGACAGATACTTGAGACTTAAGAGATGTAGTTCTAGAGAAGGATAATGAGAATACCGTGGACGAAACATTTGAGCAACGAGAAAGTTTTAAGTGGGATGGACACAAAAGGACACAGATTCAAACATCGTATACTGGATTTGTGAAAATTAATGTCAGAACTGAGAAAGGGACTATGGAGATAATATTTAGCTTGAGATACGAAAAAAGGAAGTTATGGCGGGCCATAAACATCCATATCCCAATGGGAAACTGTACATTCAAGAAACATCTCTTCAGTGTCGTTATCATGAGTTAATCGGTTGCGTCATTTAAATGATTATCATTATTGTATTTGCGGGCGTCTTTATATGGATGATGACTTGAATATTGGGCGAGGCAAATGTACGAAGAAATGTTGCTCATTATTACAAAATAAGCAACGAAAAAATGGCCCACCGTAATGCGAATATATAAGATACCAGTTAATCATTCTTCTTTTTCTTCTATCCGTCTCTTCAAAACGAGTTTCTCTAGATCTCCTTATTCAGAGTTCTCCTCAGCAGTTTTTTATACACTTGCTAAGTCTCCACCTCACCCGTTCTGCCATCCATTCAAACAAACTTGTCAGGCTCGCTGACTTATCTATCTCACTTGCGATATGTCTCTTTCCTCATTGTTTAGGAAATGTCGGCTGTCTCTGAGCATATGAGTTCTTTAATTTAAGAAAATCTTGATAAGTGAACAAATGTATTAAGCCATAACCCTTACACAGAACGGCTTCTCTCAGTTATCGATTATCACTGTCTTCTGACATATTTTGGGTAACTTCCATAATCTGCTGTCTTTTGTAGTCCCCAGAGAAATTTAATCTTTTTTAGTGCCATCGATTTGTCTTATTGACAATAATACATGTTTGAATTAATCTTTTGCTTGTCAAGGAGAAATTCATTGGAGAGGATTCTCGTGAAAATCCAACATAAATACAGTATAATTTTGTTTGGATGGAGACGACAGTTAACAGTGTTTCGCTTTGATTGTCGAGACTGTCTTGCGTTTTAAACTGTTGCAAATTGTCCACATTTCATCGACCGTTCCAATTTATTTCGAACATCTCCATTGCCTTTAAGAGCCGAACTGCAGACAGAAATGTTTTTGGCGGCGTGGAGGGGGGGGGGGTTAATTTGATTTTGCTTAACTATTTAGGAAGCCACGAATTAAATCAACTAACATACCTACCCTACTGCAAAGGATTGATCACCGCTTACTTACATAAGCCTTTTGGCTATAATTGGTGTCGTATAACTAGAATTATTTTCAAGTGTTGATATTTATGCAGGATTCTCTAACAACTTAGGTAACACTATCTATAAAGAGATGCTTGTACGTCTAGTGATTGTACCTATACATAGAGCAGTATATTTTAAATAAAAATTATTGCTAAACAAACAAATGCAGTAAACATTTTCTGATATTTGTAAAAGCATTTGCTATATAATAATTACATATATATATATATATATATATATATATATATATATATAGCAAGAATGCTATTTTATAGGACAAAACACCTTGCATAACATAATTTGGATTTGTCATTCTGTTATCCACGATATATATATATACACACACATACATACATATATATATATATATATATATATATATATATGTTTATGTATGTTTGTGTATATATGTGTGTGTGTGTGTGTGTATATATGTGAATATGTGTGTGTGTATATATATATATATATATATGTGTGTGTGTGTGTGTGTGTGTGTTTGTGTGTCATTCATTACACCGCAAGTAAGATTTAAACACACTAAGGCGCAATATTACTGCACAGACAAGATATGGAGCGCTTTATTTACTTGAATTGGTTTATCACCAGAAAGAATTCTTGCCCTTGCTGATTTTTGCAAGAGAAAATTCGGGCCGAGTTAGAATTTGAGTCTGTTTTACCGTGTTTACACTCATACATACTTATACTCAATATATTTATATATATATATATATATATATATATATATATACATACATACATACATACATGTGTTTGTGTGTGTGTGTTTAACGTGTTTAGAAAACTCGATGCGCACTTATAAAACCTAAGATAGTCTATGCCGACCTCTTTATTTCCCATGATGCTTAATATATTCAACTTAATGTTGTAATATTGGGCATAATCACCAGTTTATGAGTGTCAGCTAATTTTCTCCAAATGGCCCGTATCTCTTCAGAAAATCATCAGACGCTAATAACTAATAACTGTAGTTAGTTTGCAAAATATTCCAGATTCATCGACTAACACGAAGTGTGGACCAGAGCATCAGGCAGCTGAATGAAAGTGGTAGGATACTTTATCATCGTTTTACCACACGTTATGAAAACAAACGTCGATTTTCTGACCTTAGCTGTAGCCTTAGGGTTACCAAGTCTGTATTGCAGGCCTTTGATAATGATTGTGATCCTGCTAAACTCCAATAATATTTTCACAGAATAATCAAATGTTAGTAAATATCCATAGCTATCTGCCCTACAGGTATCGTTAGAATAGAGGGTGCCTAACTGTAAGGTTTGATATGCCTTTTCTCCATCACCAACGACTGACATGAGGGACTAAGAAATCTATTTTTAAAATAAAAGTTTCTGATTATCAGCTGTGAACCTTTTTCGATGTGACTGAAAATTATATGCTGATATACATACATACATACATACATACATATATATATATATATATATATATATATATATATATATATATATATATATATATTCTATTTTCCCTATTATCTCGAGAAAGTCAAGCTATGAATTTATATCGAATTTTAAAAAACATATATTGTTTAATATTATATTTTGTTTGGAAGTGACTTGTTAGAGGTATGTTTTATTTTAAGAAAATTGCATTCGTATTGGATTTAATCATTGAGATTTTATCTGAATTGTTCACTATTTCGATCTTAGGATATTAAAATATTTTATTGAATTAATTGCATTAACAAGGAAGGAGATAATGTGTAAAACGGCCAACACATTCATGCGCATGTCTATCTGTTTAAAATCATGAAATTATAAAACTACGAATTATTAAAATCTCTAAATATATAAAGATATCGCACAGTGAGTTCCGGTGGTAATACAACAATGCTTGGTATAAAATAATTGAGGTAACATTTAAATTAATAGTAAATATCCATTTGTTTCTCATCCTCGAAATGGTGAGGTTAAAATGCATATTTATTATTAGTGTTAATCAAAATATGTAGATTCCCGGAAGGTTTATATCAATATTTTAGACCTTTCTTTGAAATAATGTAATGGATAATGGCTCTGAATTGTATATCGGAGAGTCGAGTTCGAATTCCCATTTGGTTATTTATATTCACTTTCGCAAACACAAAAGATGAACCCACGTTTTCTCCTCTCAGCTTTGAGTTAAATTGTAAGGCTTGTATAACAAAAAATTATTATCTCCCCCAGCAAATTATTACAATCTAAAAATATTTTCTGGCATTAAATAACATGCAAATGGTTGATAAGCCGTTAAAAATGAATGAATCAATGAATCATAATTTGTGAATCTTAGGATATATATATATATATATATATATGCCCCAACAAGCCTGTCCAAAAATTCCGATTTTATCATTGCATCCATTTGGTCAAAATGCTTTCTTATATACAATAAATATTATTACTTTTATTAACAGTATTATTATATGTAATGTTTTTATCACTCGAATTTCATTCGTCGGCCTACTTTAAAAGGCATCCATGGAAAATCTTACGCTACTCTCGTGTCCCACCTCGACACAACTCAACACTACATAAGACAAGACGAAAACAACTTGTCAGAAACTTCCATGAACAGGATAGGATATTCTCTTTATATATATAATAGTTATTGGGTGGGCGCTAACGGTAATGTTTACAATTATTCTATTCTAGGGGCTATTGAGTGGAAATAATTTTGGAATCGAATGCAAATTTGAGGCTATTTTATAGCGTTTTTGTGTTAAATTTATTATTGATTGGTATGTTATTTGTTAAGGGGTCTCCCCTTTTCACACAAATGGACTCATCCAAAGTATACATATACTACTACCAGTGAATACCCGGACAGTCGAGTACGTTGAGTCAAGGAGTCGACACGGAACGACAGAAGAGTAGTAGAGTTCAGTAGTAGTAGATTAAGTCACACACAGAGACGGCGGCAAGCGTCACAGTTAGCGAGCACCTAGACACAGTAAGGAGTCTTACCGCGATACTTCAATACCAAGATGTATATATATATATTATTGCTACTAACCCGCATTCCTGGATCTACTAAGCCGTATTACCAGTTTGTATTATTACGTTAATATATTTATTTTCCTTATCCATTCCTGGCGTTTGATATTCATTCATATCGGATTCTCCACGGAATCCACAACAAATTGGCGACGATGAATTCGAACTCACACGGGAAGGAAATCGAAACAAAATTCTCCCTCGTTGTCCCCAACAAATTGACGACGATGTATTCGAACTCACACAGAAAAACAAAACAAAACAAAAGTCTCCTTTGTCGTTTTATGCTAGTGTCCACAACGACAAAAGATTTACGAGGACTAAAATACGGAAAAACGAGTTTTTCGTAAGACTTTTATCATGGAGGATTTTAAAAATATTTTAGTAGAACTTGTAAAATACCAAAATGAACAGCAATTACAACTCCAAGAAAGAATTGAAGAAAAATGGCAAAATCAATTACTACAAACGCAGGAACTAATATTAAAGGTAGCTGGTAACAAACAACAAAATATCGAAAAAGAGACGACTTTTCCCCAAGACACAGTGTGGAATACGATAGAAACTTTCAAATAATCTCTAAAAGAGGATAAACATTTCGGGGATTATTTCAGCCGTTATGAAGACATCTTTAACATCGATTGTCAAAACTGGACAGAAGCAAAGAAGCTGCGTCGGTTGTTCAGAAAACTAGGAACTGAGGAACACACAAAATTTGTGGATGACATTTTGCCAAAAAAGACGAACGAATTAACGTTTGCCGAAACAGTTACATGTCTTACAGAGCTTCTCAGTCCAAAAATGTCAATCTTTAACAAGATGTGGAAATGTCTTAACCTGGTAAAAGGCGAAAATGATGACTGTTCCACGTTTGCCGCAATCGTGAATAAACATTGTGACGACTTCAAGTTGGCAGAATTAACACCGGGAAATTTCAAGTGTCTTATCTTTGTTCAAGGGTTGGTCTCAACAAAAGTTAGTGAAATATGCAAAAGAATGCTTTCAAAACTACAAAATAAACCTGGACTAACACGACAACAATTATCAGAAGATTGCCAAATATGCCTGAGTATAAAGAAAGACTCGAAGAACATTGAGGAGTCAGAAGTTTCACATATAGCTAAGTTAAACAAAAGTTTACGTTCTTCATCCTCCCCGGAAAGTAAACAAAAATTCTATAACAAGGGAAAAATTACAACATATAGGGCAAATTATGACGAAAATCAAAGCAAATATAACCCCCACCTCATCTGCATGTTATCGATGTGGAGGACTACACTGGAATAAGGATTGCCGTTTTAAATATAAAAACTGTCTTGTGTGTCGAAAATGGGGCACAAGGCATGTTACATGTAAAAACATTTGCTAAGTCGGTGACAGGAAAGCGTATAAAATTCGAAGCAGAAATAATCGTAAATGTTAAATTTCACGGGAAAACAAAAAAACTCAAGTTATACGTAATGAAAGATACAGAAAATATAGTGGGTACAGACTAGATGCAAAAATTCGACGTTTGGGACCTACCTATCTGCTCATTTTGCAAATAGTTAGATAGTGAACCATCAGATACAAAGTTAAAGGAAGAATTACATAATCAATTTCCCGAGCTATTTGCGAGCGGGTTGGGACGACGCAACAAATTTACAGCTAGAATTGAATTAAAAGAAAACGTCCAACTAGTATTTAGAAAGAAGCGAAACGTACCGTTTGCTATTATAGAAAAAATCGACAAAGAATTAGAGAGACTTGAACAAACTGGGATCCTTTCAAAAATAGAGTTTAGTGAATGGACAGCACCGGTAGTCAATGTAAAAAAGAAATAGGGAGGGATCCGTGTATGCGCGGATTTTTCGACGGGGCTAAATAAGCCTATAAATGAACATCATTACCCATTACCGAGCCCAGAGGAAATATTTACAAAGCTCAACGGCGGTAAGATATTTTCCAAAATAGATCTAAGTGGGGCTTATCTGCAAATCCCAGTACAAGAAGAGAGTACGAAAATTCTATGTATTAATACGCACAAAGGGTTGTACAAATTCAACATACTACCGTTCAGGTTAAAAGTTGCACCCGAAATTTGTCAGCGGACGATGGACACAATGCTCAACGGCCAGAATTTTGCGACCGCGTATCTGGATGACATTCTAATTAAGAGCGACAATGTTGAAGAGCAGGCATCGCACATAAAGGAGGTTTTCAGAAGACTTCAGGACTTTGAGTTTAAAATAAAAGGAAAAAAGTGTTAAATACTTAGGCCATATAATTAATGAAAGTGGCAGGAAACCAGACCCAGATAGGGCATCGACAATTAAACATGCCAGAACCAAAAAACGTTGCAGAATTACAAAGTTTCCTGGCCCTAGTTAACTACTATGGCGAATTTATTGATAATATGCATAAAATGAGGGCCCCACTAAATGACTTAATAAAAAAGGAGAATAATTGGAATTGGACAGAAAACTGTAAAAAAGCGTTTAAGGAAATAATACAAAAATGAACTTCGGAGTTTGCACTGACACATTTCGATCCCGAATTAGAAATCATTATTGCAAGTAACGCGAGCTCACATGGGGTAGGTGAGTGTATTCTACACAAGATGCGGGGCGGTACAAAGAAACCCGTTGCGTACGTATCTAGATCATTATTACCGGCGGAGAGAAACTATTCACAGATCGAAAAGGAGGCATTAGGCATAATATTTGCAATAACTCGTTTTTACAGATATATTTATGAGAGAGAGTTCACGTTCCAAACGGACCACAAACCCCTTCTTACGATTTTCGGTTCAAAAAAGGTCTACCAGTCTATACAGCGAACAGACTTTTAAGATGGGGAACTGTGTTATTAAATTACAATTTCAAACTTGAGTTCTTACCATCAAAGAAAATTGGGCACGGTGATGGAGTATCGCGATTAATACCGGTGAAAAACGAACCGTTGGATGACACGGTAATACAATACAATAAAGGAACTACCTGTGACTTTAATAAAGAGAAGAGAAGAAGCGGAAAAGGATGAATTTATTCAGAATACCAAGAAAAAATAGAAGAGAAGGAAAGTAATTTAGCTGACAGCTTCTCAATCTGTGACTGCATATTATTGTATAACGAGAGAGTGGCAATACCGAAGTCCCTACGAAGGCGAATCTTGAAAGATTTTCATTTAGGACATTCGGGAAAAAACGGATGAAGGCACTTATGAAAAATTTTGTCTACTGGCCTAACATGGACGATGATATTACGCAAATGGTGGAAAGTTGTAAAGGCTGTGCTGTTGCGGCGAAAGCACCACCCTCTATACAAAAGCCATGGCCTAAAGTTGACAGACCGTGGTCCAGAATCCACGTGGATTACGCAGGACCCATAGAGGGTTACTACTACTTAAAAAGAGTAGATAGTTTCAGTAAATGGCCTGAGGTTTCCAGATTCAAACACCCGACGACAGAAAATATCATAGACTGTATACACGAATTATTCGCCAGATTTGGCGTCTTGGATTGCTTGGTAACTGATAACGGTACACAATTTACCTCCAGTGACTTCAAAGAATTTTGTGAGACAAGTAAAGCATATCGAGATAGCTCTGTACCACCCGAGGTCGAACAGACAAACCGAAAGATTCGTAGACACACTAAAAAGAGCTTTAAAAAAGCCGAAGATGTACCGACGGAAAAAAGCGATACATCAGTTCCTCCAACTATACAGAATAACACGTAACGGGAACACACCATCTGGTCTTTCACCAGCGGAATTGATGTTTGCCCGGAGAATACAGTCTGTGTTTGATAAATTATTGCCAAACAAGGAGAAAAACCAGTATACACCTATTGTACCAAAGAGAGCATTTAAACCAGGAGAACGAGTTTACCTTAGGATTTTCAGAAACAATATGGCTTACTGGGAGCCTGGCATTTAACAGACTGGGAAACCTGATGTACATAGTACAAGGCGAAAAGTTTACCCATAGAAGACATATTGACCAAATACAAAAAAGACGGGTTGAGGAGACAAGCACGTCACCCGCAGAAAATGACGACTCAATGGACGCAATCTTTGAAGTTTTGAGATTCAAAGACCACAGGAAGATCCAGAATTTAGAAGGTCAAACAGGAAGAGAATATTTACTGATCATCAACCATGAGAGAAAAAAATACTAACTCCCTATCTAAGGAGGTGGTGTTAAGGGGTCTCCCCTTTTCACACAAATGGACTCATCCAAAGTATACATATACTACTACCAGTGAATACCCGGACAGTCGAGTACGTTGAGTCAAGAAGTCGACACGGAACGACAGAAGAGTAGTAGAGTTCAGTAGTTGTAGATTAAGTCACACACAGAGACGGCGGCAAGCGTCACAGTTAGCGAGCACCTAGACTCAGTAAGGAGTCATACCGCGATACTTCACTACCAAGACTGTATATATATATATATATTATTGCTACTAACCCGCATTCCTGGATCTACTTACTCGTATTACCAGTTTGTATTATAACGTTAATACATTTATTTTCCTTATCCATTCCTGGCGATTATTATTCATTGATATCGGATTTCATCCCGGAATCCACAAAATTATTTGCTATTAATTGTTATTATTACGTTTACCGGTGTTTAAGTGTGCATTCGTAGTGTTTTAATTTGTTTATAATTTATTTATTTATTGATTTGGATTAATTTATCATAGTTATTTATTTATTATTTTATTTTTTATTAGAATATTACAATAGACCTAGCCACAATACACCACTGACCAGAATATATAAATTGTCGAGACAGAATAACACACATGACCTGACGATTGCGTTTAAACATAAAATAAACTACCCCTGATGGATGTTGATCTTTTATACTTATATGCGCTCTATGCCTGATATCCCTCTGCATTTTAACTTATAAATGTAGCATAAATTAAAACTCTCTTTCTCTCTCTCACTCTCTCTCTCTCTCTATATATATATGTATATATGTGTGTGTGTGTGTTTGTTTGCATGTGTGTGCGTTTATTAGTATATATTATTATATATACACATAAAGAAATTTATTTATTTATAGTTTATATCGTGTGCGTGAACATCCAATATGTAATTGGGCTCAGATTAAAACAATACAAAGACATCACTATTGGAAATTACTCTTAATATTATTACGTGTAAAGTAATAAACCTAATGACGTGGATTTGCAATTATTATATTTGATTGGTCGGTAAGAAATAATAGTAGCTCCTCCAATGTTTCTTCAAAACATCAACCTTAACTACATTTTCCTCTATGTTAATAAGTTATTTTTTTTCATCCCAATCAACAGAAGGAAATTAAAATTTGAAAAGTTTTATAGAACGGGATTTGCAGCAGAAAAAAGTTGTGAGTTGCATTAGTTTCCTCTTAAAAGTTCGAGGGACGGTATTTGTCAGATTCTCTATTTTTTCTTTTGTTTTGTCGTTAGACTTCTGGCAATTTCTACCATAAATGACTGATCTGATTGTAAAAATGAAGAAATAAACAAAGTGAAAGATAGTTTCTCTTCTTCTTTTGCTTTTTTAGACACTTGTTCCCCCCGCTTCATTCGTACAAAAAGATAAAATTATCTCGCCTATATTTTTACAATGCACACTTAGTTACATTCCCATGTCTACTCAGAGATTCTTATCTGAAATCGTATATTACATAGAATTACCTATCTGTTAAGTGTTCTTCGCGATCGTCTTTCTTGTTGATGTTGGTGCGTACTTTAACAAACAAAACAGGCAACATATGGGTAGAATGTTTCGTGTCAAAATTCAAGGGTGTGAGGACCTCTTCAACCCCTATGGCGCACGACTTTGGCTTCACCGTCTATATTTTTCCTAGTATGACTACGTTCTTCTTGTTTTCTGAATTCATTCATTTTATGACACAATTATGTTTATATTGGAGAACAAAATATCATTTCTCGTGTTGATTCCTACAATATGACATTTTTATAAGATTATAAAAACGGTTTTTCGTTTGATTCAACAAACGTAATATGAAATCAGATTCGCTAGATGCAGGAGTCAGGAAGGTTTTTGCAACTGAAAAATGTCTCGACACAAATATCCAGAAATATGGGAATAGAATAAGAAGAGGGTGGAGGCATGATGCCGACGACAGTTTAAATAATTTTATAACATATAATATGTTAGAATTCGACGAACAAAATACGGAAAACTAAAACATTTTTCGTGACTAAAATATTTGTGCTAAATTCCTACGGTACGGTGCTTATTTAGTACGAAACGGCATCATTATTTACAATATTTGAGCGATTATTTTATGCAAGAAAACAAAACGCCCAAGGTTAGTGCAAAGCGGATTTTACTATTACATGTCTCTTGGAGAAAAAAGGCTTCATTTGATTAAACTTGAATCTTTCTTCAGCTTACGTAATTCTTTCCACGCAGTAGAAAAGGTCATCATCTGATTAATTCATCCTAAGATAATTACAATACATTTGGATTATGTCCTTATTTTCTCTTCGAGTTACATCTGATAACCATTTTAATTGTTAATGCTGGTGAAAGTCCTCAAGTGATATGCTTTTTTTTTATTTCGAACAATTCTTTGATTGTGATTCTATAGCGCCATTCCACAAGATTCGAAGAAGGATCGTCCTCGCTAAGAGCTACATGGCTACATTCGCTTGGAACTATTGTTAATCAGTGATTTGAGAAACAGTTATATACAGTTGAGATTTTAGATATGTTTGAAGGCGTTTGGCGTCATGAATGACTTCCATATGTAAGTCTCAATCGGACGAGACTATTTAAGAACATGACGAGGTTTTAAGTTAATGTTTTGTTTTTTTTAGCAATTTAAGGCATTGAGCGAAACTACGACTAGCGAATCCTAAATGCTCCAAAACATAACAAAACTATAACCTCACTTGATGTTGAAAGTTTATTTACCAATGTCCCAGTTAGAGAAAGAAGTAATATAATTACAAAGAATATTTAAAACAATTTCTATCTCTCCACTAAAACTTAAACCTAACGTATTATGAAACCTACTTTTGAATTGTACCACCGAGTTTCTCTTCTATGACCATCAAAATAATATCTACATACAACGTGATGGAGTTTCCATAGGATCAGTTCTGGAAACATTTAGTAACTTCTTTATGACTAAGCTTGAAAATAAGGCATTAGATACCACTAAAAAACCCTTCATCTACCTAAGATATATAGATGACAACCCATCTTAGTCAAAAACATAGATGAAATACATGAAATACAAAAACCTCTCCGCGAAAAACCGTTTTTAAATGCACATATGAACTTAACAATAGCAAAAATTCCTTTTCTTGATGTATTGAGAAACACCAATAATAATACATTTACTACCTTCCCATATAAAATACTAATTAGCATAAACACGTGCACTAAAAAAGTGAAGGCCCTATTACAAAAGAACCATTATACAAAATTTGATAAACCGTGCAAAAGTTAACTCTTTCACGAAAAAAATTCTATACTGAATTAAAGAAAAATCTCTTATTGATAATGGCTTTCCTGATTACATTGTTGATGAACAAATTAGATGTGCTATTAGAAATATTAACATAAATAAAAAAAGGAACCTAATTGTTGAAACTTGACTAATGCATGGAATAATAATGCAACACAAAATGTACTTAGAACAAGAATGTATTATAACAAGAAAGTGTACACAATATTTACATATAGTATTTCTGTATATTTCTGGGAAGACGTTCCTGGAGAATGTGTTGACTAAGTCGCAGTCGGGCAGAGTCTCTAGTTGAATCTCTTGATTCGCCTCTCCTGTCTTCCAGGTACCAACCATATTTATATCTTCGGTACTCCACTATGCAAATTAGGTGGATCCTACCACAACACTAATACTTCCTCAAATAACCTTAAACATATCAACCTATCATACCGCATACATTCTAACTACAACAAGAATAAAACACACTAAAAAGACTCAAAAGCTCTAATACATCCAGTAAAATATAAGACTAAGTATATGCTATACTAAATATAATACAACCAACTTAATCACTCGCAATAACTCTATTCCGTCAACTGGTGTTTTACAAATGATCAACATCGTATATCAATTTAAGTGTCCTTTATGAGTTCGTATCTCTGACAAAAAAGTAAATATATATTTTGGTTTCACGACACATTATCAAGAAAACTTACACTACGTATGTTGTATATAAGCTCTATTGCATTTAAAGATATTTTTGTGCACATTCACATTTTAGAAATATTATTAATTGACAATACTAGTATACTATATCATGAAAAAACAAAAACTTCAAAGTAAAAAAAAAACATGGAAAAGTACAATAGCTTTAACAGTTGAATTTTAAATTAATTTAATTATAACTGCACGTTAAAAAATAATGATAACATCGATTTTCATGCGTATTTACAAAAAAATCACAAATATCAATTACAATAATTTTTTTTCTCTTTGCAATTCACCCCTGAAGATGATCTCAGATACGATTGAAACTACTTGGGGAAATAAAAGAAATGAAAAAACTAAGGTGCCTTGTTTATTGAATTTAATATCAACATTGTGAAGTCGACCGGAGAATTCGAAAGGTATAAAAATAAATAGGCGTAACCTGTGTAGATTATTCAACCAAGCATGCTTGAATGTTGATATGCTGCTTAAACACACACACACACACAGACACACACACACACACACACACACACACACACACACATATATATATATATATATATATATATATATAGATATAGATATAGATATTATTTTTTCTTAAGGGGGATGGCGCTTGAAGAGGAGGCGTTAGGCAAGGGTAGTCGAGATATAAGGAAGGGGGAGGGAAAATTAATACTAATAAAATTTATATTAAAAAATTATATAAAAAATTATTTAAAAACATTATATTGAAAAAAGAGTATTAATATTAGTATAGGAAATAATAAAAATTATTAATATATTTGAAACTAAGGAGAGAGGCAATGTTTACATCCAATATTGATTTGCCCTTCTCCTCAATTATTATAGTATTATTGATGTATTATAATATCATTATTATATATTTTTCTCTGACATTGTCCCTCTCCTTAGTTTCAAAAATATTAATTATTATAAATATTAATTTTCCCTCCTTGTAATACTTTATATTCTTTATTAATATAATATACATTTAGCCATTTTCAAGGATTATATTTTAATTCTAACAGTTAAAATATAATCCTTGAAAATGGCTAAATGTATAGCCGAAAGCGCTCGGATAAAAAAAAACATTAGGACATTTTTCATATAATTTATCATCCGAAAAGAAAAACCATTATTAGATCGCATGAGAAATTGTATAAAAAACTAAATAAAAGCACTTTGTCAGTCGTTTTTAATGAAATGAGCATGAAAGAAGGATTGCTGCCTAAATACACAAATGTATATATATATATATATATATATATATATATATATATATATATATATATATATATATATATATGTATATGTGTGTGTGTGTGTGTGTGTGTTTGTTGTTAGGCGAAAGCACATACACACACAAACGTTGAGAATGAGAGCGAGGAACAGAGAGAGAGGAACAGAGAGAGAGAGAGGGGAACAGAGAGAGGGACAGAGAGAGAGAGAGAGAGCTCGAAAGATCGATAAAAGCAGAATGAACAGAGACAGAGGAGAGTAAGGATTAAAAGATCGTCTTCAGACTGACAGAGGAGAGCAGTTCAAGGCAGCACAAACAAAGTAAATGTGGCTGAACGTGTATGTAACATCGGTCCTCCTGTATGACAGTGACTACTGGACGATCTCTTTGCAAATGAATATCCGAATTGAAGCAACAGGAATGTCGTTCTGAAGGAGGATGCCGTGAATCCTGTACACGTGAACATCGAGGGAAGTTTACAGAAAAATCGAACTTCGAGACACACGGGATATATTCAATGCAAGAGTGAGGAGGTAAAGCAAGATACAACCTGATGTGACTGTTAGGAGAGATAGAAAAATTACTAAAAGCTACAGAAGACAATAAGTTGTGGAGGGTCATGATCGCCCATGTCCTTGAGAGACACGGTCCCTAGAAGCAGAAATAATGAATGCGATGATATTTCATTCCAATTATACTTGCAAAACATAAATCGCTGTTTTTATTTAATCAAACTGAACTTGAAATATATATATATATATATATATATATATATATATATATATATATATATATATATATATAAGTTCAATTATCCTAGCTATCTATTTATCTGTCAATATATGTGTGTGCATGTGTGTGTGCATTTACAATTACTTGCGCGTAGAGCGATACTTATATGTACACCCTTACCTATCTATCTATCTATCTATCTATCTATCTATCTATCTATCTATCTATCTATCTATCTATCTATGTGCAAGTTGATTAATATGTCTGTGCATGTCTGGAAGTTCGTGTTGTCTCATTCACATATTCCCATGTATGGACTGTCATAGGTTTATATGCATTGTCTCTACTGTGTCAGAAAACGAGTGTACGAAGAAATAGAAAGTTTTATGAGTGTGCTTATCGTTATACACCATGTGCGTTTCTCTACTTCTATGTCCGACGCTACTTGCAGCTTCTATCCATCTCAGACATTACATTGTTCTTATAACATCAACGACATGCCCACATCAGCCATTACATCAAATCGATAATGCTTCGACAGATGAGCGATAACATTAACCATGCTGCTCTCGTAATTCGATATCTATCGATTACACGGAATTGATATCACAGTCAAGTTGCAAAACCTTGGAAATGGACTTCTACGTTTGTCCGACTTGGAAAAAAGGTGAATTCACTTCAAAAACATGCGCAAATCTTGTCATAAAATTGACCATTTTATTATAAATTATTTAGCCTTATGTTTATGGCATTATAGTAAATAATACAACACAGGTCTTCCTTGTTTTGATTGAGAGTTACGGCTTTGTTTGAATGTGCTGTCTGAATCTAATGGGAATTCTATTAAGTGAGGCTTGTCTTCATATAGCCTAAACTGAGTGGAATGACAAGAGAAAAACTTACCGGACCACCATTCATAAGCGCCAAGGTCGGAATAGTCTTTCTTATTTCATAACATCTGACCACCTGTAATATTGTGTCACCTCGTTCCACGCGAATTCAATTGCTGGCCCTTGAAATGCAGATGCAAGCAACACCTGCTAAACGTAGATAATTTACTTCCCATTCACTACACTAAAGATGGCTATTCCACTTTTCAATGAAACTCATGGACAAATCCACATTTTTCTTAAATCATTTCACTCCATACAAAGCAATAAAAAAAACCATTAATATACAAGGGGTTAGTGAGGTCGAAAAGAAACCGAAACAATAATAAATACACTGGGTTCAAGCAGACAGAAGATGATGACATTGCATTTAGATTTTTGGAGAAATTAGTTGACAGGCAAGCAAGAAACCAGAAGTGAATTCCACAAGCGAGAATTTCAACAGAAATTATTAGCAAAGAACTTATGTTTATAACTAGTAATTTCAGCAGTAAAATTATGAGTCATAGCTGACAATCTTGTATTTCGTTTAAATTCATTTAGTCAAGATAACAACTCCGAAATCTTATCACAACAATTATCGGGAAAATAGAAAAGGGAAATTAAATTACAGCAGTGTGAAAGTGACTGGTTCCGAGACGACAAGTCAGTACCAATAACGTTGCAGAATCTTGTCCTTTGATCATACATCATTATTCATTTCTGATAGATTTAAATTAAAAATTACGATTAAAAAATTATTGATTCATTAAAACCTAAATTAAATGTTGTAGTCATTGTAAATCTAGTAAAATATTAATATGGATATGATTTGTTGTCATGTTCAGTCCATATCATTCTCAGCATACTCCTGTAGCAACACATGACACCTAATGAGGAAAGAGAGCTTAGTAAATTTGGCACTCACATGACATAAAGAAGGCAACAGGGACCGAGAAAAACAACGCATAACCTATCTAACCCGCTTGTGTAAATTGTTGACTAAACAGGGACTAGAAGAGATAACAAATGTCAAATTATAAGAGCTAAAAAGGAGAGGTTAATGTAGAATCCATGATTTCACACGCCTTGTACATAAAAGAAGAATTTGCGAAAGTCCTATGAAACAACGATTGCTTTCTACTTGCACATATGATCCAAAATCACGAAGATGTGCACGAAAACGAAAGAATGAAATTCAAAGAATAGATGAGAATATGGATTGATAGGAAAGTGTGAAAAGGTTTAGAGAACCATGTATCGAATGTAACATCAAGGAAAAAAGTTCGTCTGGGATAAAAAGAAAAAAGGGACAAGACGCCGTGGGTGATTCCCATGTGGGATATACAGAAAAAAAAAGAGATACATCGAGAGAAATGTGCCTGTAGTTTTATACACGTGTTTAATCTTAATACAATACTTTTTCTATATTTGTCCATATCAGATTTTGTACTTCCCCGATTGCATCTGTCTGTGGGTGTACGTTGGGCAAGGCTTCTAGATTAAACCAAAACCCTGTTCATGCAGGTTTTGATTTATGATTTTTAGCTTTATTTTTACCAATGGTTCATACAATGGAAAGCCAATGAGATAATCTATGTATGTGGATACTAATGGAGGTTATTGCCTGTAAAGTTAGGAGGTAAGAAGTGAGGTTTAAGAGGATATTTCGGGAAGATATCTGTTAAGAATAGATTTGATAAGGTTACGGTTGTTGTGTTTACAGAAGTATCCTCTCAGTAGCCTGTTACCACGCGGTTCTTGGGGAAAAAGTCTATCCGAAATGAATTTCCTCCTTATTAATGGTTAAGAACGGAATGGCGATGGTTCTCCCCGATGTAAATGGTATGGCGGTGCTTAACTGTGAAGTTCGTGGATGGTGGAGCTAAGGAATGCAGTTTGCCGGACGTTTTACATGGAATTCTATTTTTAGATTGCTTAACCTAGCAAAACTATTCAGTCTGCCTTTTATTTACGGCATATTGTTATTTGCATTCAGAGTTTTCTATCATATATCCTGGCTACTGCCCAAGACGACACTGGCATTTAATTCGTGCCTACAGTAAGATGGATGGATGCAATAGGAATATAGTAGACTCATTAAGAACATTAATGCGGCACGGAGATTCCACATCCTGCTTTTATAATCGAAACATTGCCCACACATGTAATAATATAAAATAACATACACATAGCAACATACACATATAATAACTTACAAATGCAATATATTAATATAAAATTAACATATATTTATAATAACATACAAATAATAGTGAAATAGAAAAGAAAGAATATAATACGTCATAACAAGTGTCATTTTTAAAGCATTTCACCCCAAACAAGTCAGCAGTGCCACTAGTACGCAAAGGGCTACAGGGAGTAAAAGGAAGGGAAAAGAATGGGTATAGGTGGGTGAGGAAAGGATAAAAAAGAGAACGGAGAAGAATAAAAAGAAGAATATGGATCAAGGCATCAGAAAATGTCGATTGACATTACATTTATATTTTTGATTATAGTTATCAGGAAGCAAGAAAGAAGAAGGGAGATCAACTGTCGGGTAGTACGAGAGAAAAATCTGTTGGAGTAGAAGAGGCTGTTACATTTAACTGTTTCGACAATAAAAGGTTGGGACCGAGATGCCAAACTAGAAGCACGCTTAATCCCGTGCACTTGGGGCACCAGAGAAAATAGTTCATCAGAATTGATGCCATGAAAATATTGTAGAAAAGACAGAAAAAAGCCATATTACGTCGGTGAGAAGATGACTGGAGACGAGATCCCTAGTCAGGACCGATCACATTGCATATCCATCTTTGGAGAACCTCGAATACTCAGTTAAGTCCCATACGCGATAAACACTTGGGGGATCATGTCTCTTTCGATTTGTGACTGTCTAGGCAGATGATTTTCCCACAGTATGTTGCTGCTTCTTTTTGTGATAGACGAGTTTCCAAAGAAGGGAAGGACCCAGTCTGCCCTGCTATTCAACCCATAAATAATGGGAGAAGAAATAGATTCATACTATTCTCAAGTGCATTTAGAGTAGTTAGAAAAAAACCAAAGAAGTTAAAAATAAACAGAAACACCGTAGGCATAACAGTGTATGGTTTAATCCACCTTTTAATCGTAATGTTCAAACGAATATCGGTAGAATCGGACTAAATTTAATTCATAAGCATTTTAATCATTCACCAACACCAAAAAAGATGTTTAACAAAAATAAGGTTAAGATCGGCTTTAGCTGCATTATGTTAAACAGATACATGCCCAACGTAGTCAACACAGTTGCTATTTGAAAAAAATAAATGCAACTGACGAAAAAATATGATCTGTCAATGTATAACTGAAAATATACCGAGCTAGCATACATTTCGGTAACAATGTCAAATTTTATGTTGGTTTCAAAATCCTTGGATATTTCCTTTCTACCATCATCCAATATCGAATGAATTTATGCAATATAAAATACATAGACAGCACTACTATCTCTAAACATTTCTGGCAAATAAAAATGGTGATAATACACACATTATTATGTGGGATATTGTAGCAAGAGTCAAATATTACAATGGGAAAGACATTATATGTGTTTTTGTCTGGTTGAAAAATTAGTTATCTTAAAACATTTAAACAATCCAATTCCCCGCGCCAAGTTCTCCACCGCCTTAACCAGGTATTGAACCCACACTCTTTGGGTCCTGGCACTGGATCTAACTAACGCCTTTATCAACTGTGTCATGTGTTATGGGGAAATAACAGGATATATCTGATAGCAGATATCCATTAGACATGGCACGTGGAACTAGAACAGTCTACCCAAGAGAGCGAAATAAAGGGTTCAGTTCGACATTCCAACCACCGAAGAAGGCCGGAACGTACAACGGCCGATACGTTGTGATAAATATGGCAACAAAGGGAGATGAGGACAATAGTCTGAATAATGTAAATAGTATATATATATATATATATATATATATATATATATATATATATATAAAGTTAAAGCCGTAGCTCTATTTCATTGTTATCCGTAACTAGAAGTTTAAACTAGGCGTGTATTGAAAGAATCAATGCGATACTCATATGAGTATCAAATTGCTTCTTTCATCGCCTCATGCTTGTGCGGCAGTAACTTTGCTATGGCGAGTCTGTAACATCGTAATTGTACGTCTAGATGAAACTACTAGTTCCAGATAACACTAAAATATAAATAATGCTTTTTTTACTTGAATAGTTTTTCATTTGCTCTCTCTATGTTCATATTTAATATGCCTAATATTGGGAACATTGTTTATAGGCTCCAAGAAGGTTGAAGAGTTTATTTATCATAGAAGTAAGTAGACGGTATGGAGTTACAGTGTTGCAACGTACGTGAAAAGAAACTGTTTGAGTAGAAGTGGTGGTTACATTTAACTATTTCAACATTAAAAGGGTGTGTTCTAGATGGCAATCTAGTAACACGCTTAAATTCATGTAGCGGGAAAAAGCGTGTCAAAGCAGTTGCCATGAAAATATTAAAAAAAAAAAGACAGAGAAAATCCAAACCACATGTGTGAGAAATTGACTGAAGCCGAGATGTCAGGATCGATTACATTGCAGATCCTTCTTTAGATTTTGTCAAGAATTTGGAGATATAAACAGGAGTACCAGACCAGATATGGTAGCAGTATTCAATGAACGGACGATTTGTAGGTTTGTAAATGTACAAGATGGAATCTGACGAGAAAAATCTTTTGGCACAACATAGTGATCCAACTGTCCTTGCAGCGACTGAAATGTAGTCGCTCCAATTCAACTCAGTCTAAAACGTGAGACCAAGAAAGTCTTACTCTGAAGGGCTTTACCGTCAACCATGTTGATAGTAGACAGAAAAGTTTCCCTATGGTGGTTAAATGGGAGCACTTTTGTTTTGGATGCGTTAAAATGTACTAGCCATTTCCCGCCACAGTTAACCATTGATTGGAGGTCCTTTTTAAGCGCATCGGCCATGTTTGCAAGTTCTGGTGGATTTGATATTGAGACAGAAGTAAACCGTAGAGTGTCATCGGCATAAATACCAACTTGTGAACTGATGACATCGAGGAGATAATTCATGAATATCGCGAACGGTGTATGACCCAGGAGGGAGCTTGGGGTGGGGGACACCCGAGTTCGTGTAAAAGGAACTGGAAGCGGCCTCTTTCAAAACGACCTTCATTTTACGATTTGATAGAAAAGATTGGATTAAATCATACACACGTCCAGTAATACCGCAGTCTTGAAGCTTTCGTAGAAAACGAGCGTGCCATACACTGTCAAATGCCTTCGAGATATCTAGAGTCACAGCTTGAGCTTCGCCGTTATTATCATCAGGTTGATATACATATTCAGTGATGGCCGTTAACACATCGGCGGTAGTCCTGGCGAAACGGAAGTCATATTTTTTGTTCTAGAGTAGGTTGTAAGACGTAAGATGATTAACAACTTCAGTATTGATTAAAGCCTCGAATAATTTGCTGGAAAGCGGTTAGGGTTAGGGTCAGGGACTAATAGCGAGATAGTTAAAGGGGTCTGAAGGTTCTCCAGATTTCGTGAATACAGGAACTACACAGGGGGACTTCCAACAAACTAGAACCCGATAAGCAAAGAGATATTTGTTGTAAACTATGGAGTGATCTATAGCAAGATCTAGAGCACTTCTCATTGCTTTAGAACATGGGTGGGTATCCCGTCACCTATGCTTGCCTTGTGAGGGTCTAGTTGGGAAATGATGTCTGAAACCAGTGAAAGGATTACGCGCATATCAATCGGTAGAGCTCCGTTTGACAGGAGAAATCAGGTGTGAGTATTCCAGATGAGTCGAGTGTTGAGGTGGAAGAGAATTTACGAGCAAAGCATTCCACTTCATCTGCCAGGACTTCAAATTGATTGAATAGAGGAGGGATTGAGGATTTTCTGTTGTTCAGCACACGATTGAAACGCCGACAATAGTCTCTAGAACCGAACATGTGAGATGCAAAACATTAGGGTTTTTTTTTAATTAAAGCTGGTTTTGTTTTATTTTATTGGCCACTGATCTTCATGGTGTATTAATTTGATAAGGTAAAAGACCGTAGGCAGTGGTAGCAGTCGTTCATCTAATGTAATATGTGCGGGCTGGGAACCGGCGCAGACTGCAACATAGTGTGGCATCGGGGTTTCACACAGGAGGTTCTTGCAGGGACACCCTTCCATGCGCGACATGACAATGCAAGAGCACCAATATTATGCGACTGTTGATCAGAACAGCCACTCTAGACGTTACGCCTTAGTTCTTGCTCCTAAATATCAGTCGAGAAGCAGCAACCAGAAAACTGCCAACCCGCAACCCTCAGTATGAATAGACGTTGCCACCATCCACACATACCACGAACATTCAAAACAGCGCTGGTATTAACGCCTAAGACGAATAAAGAAAGAAAGCGGGAAACCGTTCCTAAACAGGGAACAAGGGATGCGACTCTATTGCTGCTCAAGAGAAGTGGGGGTGTATGGATCAGTCGATAGGAAAACTTATCTACTCTTATATAAAACATACTAAGTTTTAACTTAGTTAAAGTCGAGATATTCATTAAAAATTCAACAAATGTTTTAAAATGGCAGATACCTCTGAAAGACCTTTCAAAACAATCTTGTTTGACATTCAAGTCATTTCTCCGAATATACATTCATCGTCGGCCCACATAACCATTTCTAACCATGCGATGTTTAACTGGCATTTTAGTTATAGGAAGAGAGTAATAATATATCCCAAGAGTCATGAAAGAATAGCCAATTGGCCAACTCAATTTTGAAGTTTTTTTTTCTGATTGTTGTTCTTATTATCATTCAAACTCAGTGGTATCTCAGAGTTTAAATTTTAGTTTAAATTTCACGTTTGAATCGATCATCATTTTTATTATAATATCAATTGATAATTAGTAGGCATAATCCCAAAGAGGATATAAATCCATAGAGAGCTCCGTGTAAGAACCGAGCAATATAATCCTACATAATCCTTAAACATCCATCAGGTCAGGTAATAAATATGAAATAAATATATTTTAAGCTATACTATATTTATGTGTTAAATTGATAATCAGAGATAACGCGCATGTAAATATAAAAAGGGACATTGAGATTAATACACAGAGGCGAAAGTCTGTTTATGACTATTACTTTTAAGCATGAAACAGACAGTCGCCGTAGGGTGTTGACCTCAGTTTCCACTGACATATATATATATATATATATATATATATATATATATATATATGTGTGTGTGTGTGTGTGTGTGTGTGTGTGTGTGTGTGTGTGTGTGTGCCTTTGGGCTTCCAGATATTATCCAGGCATTAGAATATTAATTTTCATAATGCACCAGAATTCTGACTATAGCATAGAAAGAGCTCCTCTCCGTGATATTTATGTGAACTTTGATGAAACCATCTTAGGGATTCCGTCTACTTCGATACAAATTTTGGAGAAAATTTAAATCTCAAAACAGTTGAAATATTAAGTTTTCTTTGTTACAAAAAATCTTACTGATATATTTTTGATCTTCCGCCTGATATATTCCTATCGAGAGGGACATGGATGTTTTCCTACTCAGTCCTTTCTTCTAAAATTTCTGAATCAAAAGTAAAAATCCGGGATCATAATTTGTCAGACGCATTTGAATCGCTAAAAATGTTTTCACGGTTCATCGAAATACTGCATATCATTTTTTCATGGATCTTTTCTTAAGGAATGTAATTCACCCTTAAATCAACATTCAAGTTGATCTACAATACAAACTAGCAATTGGAATTAATGAAATAATCGTTAAAATACTTTGCAATTACCTGACTAAAAAGATAGAATTGGGTTCATTTTTTACACGCGCATATATGTTCATCTTTTTGGGGAATTCCGGAAATTGTTTCTGACTCAAGTTAATTTAAATATATTATATCGAGATTGTATCTGTATATGTATGTGTATGCATGAAAGAATAAGAGCAATTTGGGAAGTGATACATGAATTAAATAACCAAATGAGATTTTGATATGAACGCCGTAAGAAGTTTTGTGTTTTCGTGGTACAAATGGATTCATTCAGTAGCTATTGTAGCAATTCCTGTCATAATAGTAAGATCAATTGTTCCGATAAAGTAAAACAGACAGCTACTCCCGACAATGAACTTCGATACGGAGCAATCATCCACCATCTCTCTCTCTCTCTCTTTCTCTCTCTCCCACACAAACACACACACACATATATATTTTAAGACATTTTTATGTTTATACATTCTTTTTCATAGATACAAATATTTACATAAATGCTCTGTTTATAATAAAGAGTATTAACAACATTTACCGGGCTGAATATCCGAGAAATTGTCATAGAAAATAAGAGTCCTCCGACAGGAATCGAACCTGTATCCTATACGGAAACGTCATATAGCCTGATGTGCTTTTACTGATTTGGCCACAGAGGAGCATTTCTGTTTTTAAACTAGAATTTTCCAAAATTTTCTCACGTACATTCATATCTGCTCGAGACATATCCAAATGTAAACAAATGAGAAACAAATATGCGTCCTCCGACAGGAATCGAACCTGTATCCTATATGGGACCGTCATATAGCCTGAGAGCATTTACTTAGATATTTGTATCTATAAAAAAGAATGTATAAACATAAAAATGTCTTAAAATAATTGTCGGACTTTGTCCATTTCATGATGTGTGACGACATTTGTTTACATTTGGATACGCCATGAGCAGATATGAATGTACGTGAGAGAATCATGGAAGATTGAAGTTTAAAGGCAGTAAATTCGACGTTGCTAACCAAACGCTCCTCTGTGGCCCAATCGGTTAAAGGCACGTCAGGCTATATGACGGTTCCGTATAGGATACAGGTTCGATTCCTGTCGGAGGACGATTATTTTATATGAAAATTTCTCGGACAGTCAGGCTTGTAAATGTTGGTTAATACTGTTTATTATAAAACAGAGTATTTACTTAAATATTTGTATCTATAAAAAGAATGTATAAATATAAAAATGTCTTAAATTAAATGTTGGACTTTGTCCATTTCATAATGTGTGACGTCATTTGTTTCCAGCGTTCGTTTTGTCGAGATACCCCCATCCGACGAAAACGTCCGTTTGCTTGTATCAAATCATGATTTTGTTTCTTTCAGGTGGAGTTTCTGACATCACAATAAGTAAATCAATATTATAATATCATATATTTTGTTGTATTTAGTCATGTCACGCACACAGAAACTCAGAGACACGCAAACACAAGCACACATACTCACAGATATATATATATATATATATATATATATATATATATATATATATATATATATATATATATATATCGGTTTTGCACTTGTTTTCTCGTCTTCCAGATATAAAATATCACGAAAGAATGCGTGCTATTGTCTACGTGGAATATCCGAAAAAAATGTACATATATTAATCATGCACATATGCATTTAATTTGAAAATATATGTTGACGAAACAAAATAGGTTATTTTATTTACAAAACAAAAAAAAATGAAAAAATGCAGATGAGCAGACGCGAAATCGATAAGGATAAACACGATAAGGCAAAAATAAAGAATCGGTGTAATATGCTACGAAAAATGTTACTCTAAATTATCATGTGTAGGCTTCCATATATGCTTAATTTCTACACATGTATTTGGATAAATATTCTAGTGTTACATAATACGTGTATGCAATAATACAATCATTGGATATATATATATATATATATATATATATATATATATATATATATATACATATATATATATATACGTGCGTGTGTATTTCACCAAATGAGAAGGAATTTTGAAATGTGCACTCACACACACAAACACACACACACAAACACACACACACACACACACACACACACACACACACATATATATATATATATATATATATATATATATATATATATTAATGGACTCTCACGTGGGTTTCGACGTATGAGCCTCTGGCAGCTTAGTTTATTCAGTTATGAAAATGTGTGCGATAATCTTAAATAGCATTTAAGGCCCGCTAATGATTTGCAAAGGAGGCCATATATGGAGCAAGAGTGAGGATTGTGAGATGAGATCACTGTTAGATTGGCTGACATTTTGTTCTTACTCTCGCTTCTTGAAGATGATTCAAACAAGCAGAGTGAAAACTACTGAGTCCACTAAAACACGTTGATCTCCATTCTACCCGCCCCAAGGCTAAGCGTTCAAGGGTGTTATGTGATATATTGACAGTTGAAACATATCTTTCCCAATAATGCCAGGATGTAGACAGCGGAATCTTGCCTACCACACAGAGAACACATTTGCATCTTGAAAATCACTGCACTGAGACGGTTTAAATACTTGAACAAAACAAATTCACTACAAACTCACTACACAACACCTCATTCGAAATTTGTAAAAATAAAAATGGCAATTAAACAGACATTGTCTAGTTTATTTAATGAAACTTCTTGATATATATATATATATATATATATATATATATATATATATATATATATATATATGTGTGTGTGTGTGTGTGTGTGTTATGTTTGTGCGTGTGTGAGAAAAGGAGTAACTGTTGCCTCCCCAACCGCCAGCAAGTCTTGATTCTTAGACAAGCTGCAGTCAAGATATTTTGAAAATGTATGTGCTGCATGTTTCGAACAGTCTGATGGGAAATGGTAAGGCACTGTCAGAATCCTTAATGCCCGAATCATTTCGCGATGATATCACATCTGACATTCATTACAGTACTAGGTGTTACCAAGCAGTCCATCTCCTACGCAATGACCATGCTCTGTGCTGCTTAATTCTGGCGATCGAACGGTAAATGATTCGTAATCACACACGCACACATATGTGTGTGTGTCTGTGTGTTTGTATATATATTTATATAAATATATGCAAAACAAACATAAGCTAATTACATACATCATTTAATGCAAAATATGAAAAACTTCAACATGTTCATCATTAATGAGAGAACTAAAATATCAAGACTTTAAAAATTCAATATTGTCAATAAATTCAAATGAATTCCCTTGTCTGCTTAGAGAATAATTAACATCGGGCATACATTGATTTCAGAATAATTATTAATCGCGCCGCCGTACGTGCTATTTGGCCGATAAACTCCCAGGTAGATAATATATCACCAACCAATACAACGGAAAACTTAACAAGAAATCCGATAAAAGATCACCAATAGCACATAACATGCAAAAGACGACGATCTACGTTCAAAGCAGTCGGTATAATAGAAAAACAATATCAATACAACTATATCAAATATAGGAACAATCATCATATATTTATTTCTATATGAAAACGAACGACAAGAAGTGTCACGTGAAAACATGGAAATGCAACATTCAAAAATGACAAACCAACACAGTATGACAAAGACAAGGTTTCGAAAATGGCTAAGCATAACAGAAAATAATCAGGTGTTGGAAAATTTATATTTAAATATTTACCGGAAATAAAGTAAATTATCCTAATGTTCGCTTTGCTCTTTACGCAAACGTATACAGATACATACATACATACAAAGATATAAGTTTCTATCCGTTATGAATAACACATTTAAAAAACAAAAAACGTATTTCGATTTGCGTTATATTTTTTCGTTTCGGCTGCTACCTGAATTTTAACAAAAACAAAATAGTTTGCATGCCTGATGATGACTGGAGGAGCCGTCGAAAATACTTGCATATTTATGGAAGACCTAATACAGTTTATAATTTAAAAAACAGCAAGGATCATAACATTCATCGAGTGATTAGTGGGTTAATGCATCTTTAAAATTTATATATATATAAAATGAACATAGAAGTCAACACTTAGAGGCGACAGTCTTTTTCATGCTAAATGCAATCGTCAGGTGCCTGACGGTTGCATCTAGCATGAAACAGACTGTCGCCTTTAAGTGTTGACTTCTATGTTCACTTTTATATTTACACACGCTCTATCTCTGATATTGAGCAATTTATCCCATAAATATAGCACACTTTAAGACTATATTTCTTCATATATATATATATATATATATATATATATATATATATATATATATATATGTTTCTGATTAGCAAAATACTTTGCACACAAAGGCACGGAGCAGGAGTGTGCTTGCCTAATTTAATATATTTATGAGGTTACCTACCAAAGGGTAGTCATTAAAAACAGTTTTCACCGGGATTATTGTAGTGCTCCCTACTATATATATATATATATATATATATATATATATATATATATATATATGATTAGTATATTTGCATAATTTTCATAATACTTCATCATGTCTAGACTTAGAATCCTCAACACATACAAGCAGATCGCTCTATTTTCTGATTACTTTTGGATTTGAAGACCTGATGAATTGGCGCATTTTTAAGACACTAACGAAATAAATATAACCTCCTGAAATTTCCTACATCATGGACTCTCCCAGTACTATATTATTATGTGAATGGTAGTATCATGTGAGTAGCACATCATAGTCGCAAGTGATGCAAGCCCATACAGCATCGGTGCTTGCATTCTCCACAAACTGCCAGATGGTTCGCGAAAAGCCATAGCACACGCATCTAGATGTTTACAGAGAAACATCAGAGAAACAATATTCGCAAATAGAGAAAGAGGCTCTAGGGATAATATTCGCCGTCACTAAGTTCCATCGATACCGACATGGAAGACGATTCATACTGCAAACGGACCATAAAACTCTAATAACAATTTTTGGTTCCAAGAAAGGCCTACCGGTCTATACGGCGAATAGATTACTTCGTTGCGGAACGATTTTTTTGGATTACAATTTTAAGATCGAGTTCCTAAAATCTAAAAATATTTGTCATGCGGACAGTTTATTGCAACTCATTCCTAAAAATACGGAAGTTTCTGAAGACTCCATCATTGCTACACTAAGGACGAATTATGAAATCAAAAATATGATTGCAAATACAATTAGAGAACTCCCAGTTACTTTGGCCGACATAAAAAGGGAGTCTCGAGAGGATCAATTCATCCAAAGTATCAAAAACAAAATTCGCAACAACGACCTAAATGTGCCTGAAGATTTCTCCCTCTGTGAGGATGTTCTACTGTATAATGACCGAGTAGTGATTCCAAATAGCCTTCAAAGAAAAATCCTTAAGGATTTTCACATGGGACATCCGGGGAAGAGCCGTACGAAAAGCCGCATGCGCTGCTACGTATATTGGCCAAATATGGACAACGACATAGCAGACATGATAGAATCTTGTAAGGGATGCGTGCTTGCAGCAAAATCTCCGACCACGACGTGCAAACCATGGCCAAACACAGACCATCACGTCAGACAATTCATGTGGATTTTGCAGGGCCCCTAGACAACATGTACTACCTTATTGTTGTGGATAGCCACTTATAATGGCCTGAGGTCCTGCAATGTAAAAAAACAACCACCAACTGCACGATCGGATTTTTACTCAAGCTATTCGCGCGTTTTGGCGTGGTAGATTCTGTAGTGACTGATAACGGCACTCAATTCACATCAAGTGAATTCAGAGACTTTTGCAAGTCGTATCAAGTGGACCACATTACGACGCCTCAGTATCACCCCAGGTCGGACGGTCAGGCCGAGAGTTTCGTAGACATTTTAAAAGAGCTTTAAAAAAGACACTAGGCACACCGACGGATAGAGCATTACAACAGTTTCTGCAGGTGTATAGGATAACCCCTAATCCTAACAGGCCTATGGGACGCTCGCCTGCAGAAACAATGTTCGCAAGAAAAATCAAGTCCGTCTTTGATAAACGCATTCCACGGCAAGCGAAGTTCAAGAAAACCGTCTCGCTCCCTAAGAAATATTTTAATCCTGGCGACAAAGTCCTTTTTTAAGGCTTACAAAAACACCACAACATTCTGGGAAGTAGGCAACATCAAACAGAGAATTGGCGAACTGGTCTATATTGTCCAGGGACCGAAAAATACTCACAAACGTCATATGAACCAGCTCCAAAATGCCATTTGAAGGAATCTGAGGAATCACCACAAAATATCTGCGAAGAGCCGATCGACGTAATATTCGAACATTTCGATCTTGACACGCCCCAAGTATATCCGGAAATACGACGCTCGGGGAGAGGGAGAAAATTTACTAAACCACTCGACGTGAATCCCAAGAGGAAGACGTATTAACATTTTTACTTTTTTTCCTTCAAGAAAAAAAAGAGAAAAAAAAGACAAGAGGAAAACTCTTGGAAGAGTGGGATGTTGTGAGACCGATACTTTCCTACATCATGGACTCTCCCAGTACTATATTATTATGTGAATGGTACTATCATGTGAGTAGCACCAGTAATATGCAGCCGCGTACGATACCAATATCGCACACAACTGCATAGTAAGCTCTGCTTACTCTTACACTATTCTTTGTAAATTTTCTGTTTAATATATCTTTCTTACCTCTAACCCGTGTTCTGTGTTTTTCATCCGTGGCTCCTACTTCGGGTCCACATCAATATCAATTACTCCTTTATACAAAAAATTGATTTCCCTTTGTATTTCAGACCATTTTCTTGGCTTCCAAATAGAATTTTAACAGACATTTTTCAATGTCTCCTAACTTTAATAACCCAATATTTATCATAACTATAAAAAATATATCTGACACAAATATTTGTGTTAACATCACTGTTATATTCAACAAGTTATGGCTCACATAATTGCTGGTCATTATGAATTTAAGCTGCACATGCGTATTTTGTTTGAAAGTTAACATGTACATTTGTTTTTGTTAATTAAGTTCATATACATTCAGTAACACAGATTTGCTTTGCAGTTACCAGTCCTTTACTTGTTGGCCATATTTCTTAGGCTCTGACACACTATGCATCTCTGTTATAGTTTTTAATCCGACATTATTTTTCTTATTATAACCGTTGCGTTCAGCGGATACGTGAGTTTCAGGAGATATATCTGACATTTACAAAATGAATATAGTGTGTTTTTTTTTTAATAAGAAATGATTTGTTGACGTTCAGTATGTCCCTCCCACGTTTCGGTCGATTCTGGTAATTACACCGTTCACTCTAGCGGTAGGTTAGAAGCTAGCTTCCAGATAAAAATAAAATTAATACCAAACTCTATAACAGTGCACGTCACCACGGTCCAAGCTGCACCTCCATCCAATGTCCCAGACAGTTTTTATTGGCCAAAAATACGGTCAACGCACCAATCATCGCCGTTGGCCTCATTCTCAATCAGAGTCCCCAGCACGACCAATCAGCATGCAGACCACCACTAGACAAATCGTGCCAAGCCGTGACCACCGAGAGACAAGGCCTGTTCCATTTCGTTGTTGACAAATGTGACGTCATCACATTGAGTCCGACTATCAAGGAGCGTGTCTGTTTTGTGTAGCAGATATTTTACGGCGGCATTTTTAAATTACTTATTAATATTTTCTTTTAAATATTGAATTAATTTAAAACAAAAAACAATGCCTTATAGATGCATTGTACCAAATTGCAAAGGGAATTATGAAAACGGCCCTAAAATACATGTATTTTCTTTAACTAAAGATAAAGAATTATCTGATGTTTGGATTCGTACAATCAGAAGAGATCATTTTTATCTACTAAATTCAGCAGAGTGAGTATCTTTTGTATTAAAAAATAAGTAAATTTTATTGAAACTTTAATGATAAAATTAATACCATGTCTTTGTAATTCATAACATAAAGTTAATAAGACATAAATCTAGCGAGAAAGTTTAGAGAGAGAGAGACATTCATTCTCGTACGTGTTGTTTTTAAAATCTAAAATCTCGTTTTTTAAAGAAATAAACTTTAAAGAAATTTTCTACATAAATTCATTCATGAATTTTTAAAGGAATATTTTATATACATAAAAAATAATTTTAACGATTTTTTAGAATTGTTTTATTCGTGACTAAATGAAACTTTAATTGAATTGAATTTTATGTCTGTAATTCACAACACATTTTAAAACAGCTTTGTTTTAAAAAGTTATTAAACTCAATTGAAACTTTGAGGATTAAAATAATTTTATATCTTTATAAATTCCATAATAATAATGATCTAGAAGGGAAATTAAATTTCCTTGATAGAAATTACTGGAGTTTTATTAGGCAGCAAGAGACACTTATTATATTCAGCATCATCAAATCCCCATATCCAAAAATCTATCTGTCTCTTGTAATTGAATCTGATTTTGCAGTACATGTTTTTTTGTAGAAATGTGGAAATACATTCAATAGGGGATTATAAGATTTCTAAACACGTAACTGATCAAAATACTCTTGAAATTCCGATAGAAAACATGAAAAAAATGTACACAGAACAACAGCAACCTGAACCTCAAAATATGAGTTTTATATTAAAATTGGTAATGTCATTTCTACTATTGGTGCAAGAAGAATCAAACATATTAATGCACTCAAATTTATATATGAGCAGCTAAATTTAATGACACAAAATAAGCTTGATTATTCAACAGAAATGATGATATTTTCTTCATTGTTATATAACTGCTCCCCCTAAAGGGGACAGATTGTTAAGAGACAGCAAAAATATAATTTTACCTAGCTATTCAACCATTAAAAGATTAACCTTATCAACATATATGAATCCTTTGATTGAGCAACATGATAACAATTTTCTTATGTATATTAAAAATAAATTTAAGCTCCTAGTGCAGGACATCACAGTATCTTTACTTGTTGATGAAATTCATCTAAAACCTTATTTAGATTATAAGGATGGTAATATTGTTGGCTTATCTGATAACAGCAATGAAGCTGCAACAAGTGCTTTTGCTTTTAGGATTAGCAGTGTATTCTCACAATATAAAATGTTATGCATGTTATGCCAAATAAATGTCTTAAAGCTGAGAAGTTATTTGACATGGTTAAACATAATAATTGGTTTATAGGAGATAGGCTTTCAAGTATTATCAATCATAACAGATAATAATGCTATAAATAAAAAAGCTATATCTTTCTTTTGCAGTTCTCCAAAGCTTTCCATTGTATATCCACCCCCAGTTATAAAGTCTCGACCTCTTTTCTTCCTTTTTGACTCAGTCCATATATTAAAATGCATTAGAAACAATTGGCTTAGTCAAAAAGATGCAAATAAATGCATGCTGTTACCCAAATTTTGTCATGATGGAAATCATGAATTAGATAGTATCCAAAGTGCCACATTTTCTACCTTACAGAAACTTCATGTCTTAGAATTTCAGTCAATTTTAAAATATTGTTATAAATTAACCTCAAAGGCACTTTCTCCTACTAATCTTGAAAGGCAAAATGCTAATTTAGTTCTGCAAATTTTTAATGAATACACTATTCAAGGATTATTGATCTTAGGAAAACAGAAATATTTGCCTAATTTTGCAGAATATATAAACATATTTTATATTTGGTGGACAATAATGAATGTTAAAATGCCATATAAAGGTTGTCGGCTTAGAAATAAATACTGCAATCCACTTAGAATGAATAAAGAAAATTTTAGATTTCTCTCTGTATTCTGTGACTGGTTAGAATCTTGGAATAGCATTTCTGGAAGAAATGGCAAATTAACAAAGGAAAACTTTAATGCTTTGCATCATACAACTTATGCATTTCTAGAACTGACCAAGTATTGCATAGAAGAACTGAAAATGCTATACATATTACCAGGCAAATTTCAAACTGATCACCTTGAAGCAAGGTTTGGTCAATATCAACAACTTACTGGGGATCAGTATAATATCTCGATACGGCAAGTGTTTGAGTGTGAAAAATTATTAGAATGCAATCAGTTTTAAAATTAAACTTATTTAATCAGCAATGCATTAAAATTGATTTAAAGAGTTTACAAGAACCAAACTGGGATGAAGTGACAGAGGAGGAAAAGTTATATATATATAAATATAGAATTGATGTTAAAGAGGATGATGTAAATAATTGTAGAGAAGTTCTACCTGTAATACTATACTTAGCAAGTTATTGGTGTAATGCAGTTTTTAAGAAAATTAAATGCAATAGCTGCAAAGATTTAATATCTGGAAGTGTAAGAGATAATGTGGAAGAAATACCTGAAATAAGCAGCTATTTTCAGGGGATTAATAGAGGTTCTCTCTTATATCCTAATGATAAAACTATAAATTTTGTTCTGAATAATTATGTAGTCATTGATAAGCTGATAAAAAATCATTCTTTTCTTCATTCAGTAAATCAAAGAAAAATAAAATAAGGTATGCATATAACATTGAATGTTTTTTGCAGATTATGAGGTTCTTTTTTATGTTGACACTTGTGATGAGGGTCAAAATATGGAAAAATACAAAGAATGTTTGTCTGGAGCTCTACAAATGATCTTTTAAATGATTTTTGTTCTAGGGAAAATAATAATATTACAAGTAACAAGTTAAGCAGAAAAAGAAAACTTCATTCAGCTAAATTTTGTATCAGTAACCCATTTTTCTGAAATTATTATTTGATTTTTAAATCTATTTATTGTTTGTATCTAATGTATTTTCTTGTTTGTGTTTTTGTTTCTTGTTTATGTTTAATTGTTTTATTTATTTATCATAATTATTTTATTTATTCATCATTTAATTATAATTTGCTTATTTAATTATTGTTTGTTCCCTAATTCATAATTCAGTTGTTACTGTAATAATCTCTTAATGATTACAAAAATTATAACTTCACAGAATAATTATTAAAATTGAAATAAAAACATGCAAATTAAAACAATGCTGATTATGATTTATAAAAAATGTTCAAATGTGAAACAATTGAAATCATGAATGAATTTCATTCTTAAAATTAATTGTCTGTAACCTACTTTTCTATAAGTATTATTTTAATTTTAAATCTCTTTTTTGTATCAAATTTATTTACTTTCATGTATTTAGTTTATTTGTTTCTTATTTATATTTTAATAGTTTATTTATCATTTACATGTAATTTGCTCGTCTATTTATTTAATTGTTTGTTTGTTTCCTAATTCATAATTGAGTTGTTGCTGTCCGAGTGTATATGAATATAATAATCATTAATAATTACGATATTGTAACTTTACAGAATAATTACTAAAATTAAGATAGAAACATGCAAATTAAAACAATACTGATAATGATATAAAAAATGTTTTCAAATTTGAAACAAATAAAATAATGAACGAATTTCAGTCTTTAAAATTTAATGAAATCTAACATGATGTTTAATTTCTTTAACAAAACATTCAGCAACATTTTTTTTTCTTATCGGTTATTTTTAAAAAATTAATATGAAATAAAGTTCTGTATAAAATCCAATTCTGTTTATTTGTTTTGTAAAACAATGTATTTTTTAAAAGTTTTCTAAAACCAATTTTTTTCTTACAATTATTCGTTACATTATGATTACTGTCTGTTTCACTGCATGGACTACTTTTGTGACGTCACGTCACTACCGAATAGGCCTTGTTCTCTCGGTGGTCACGGCCAAGCAGCCTAAAATAAAACAAAATGTCGGAGAATGTAATTTTCTTGGACCGAAATTGCGAGAGGAAAGGATGCAGCTGACGAAATGACGATCTGTCTAGCTTGGCTTTATGCACATATCCATCACAAAAACAGCAACCCGACAAGCAAAACATCTCGGACGCTTCGACTCCGGTAAGTCTGAAAATTTATCGTCACATGATTTTATATAAATATAATGTTTTATAGTAATATGAGATGATACCGCATTAATTTATTTAAAATTACTTAAATTATTTAAAATATTATTTGTTTTTATTTTGACTGCGAAGATTTAAAGTTATCAAATATAGACTATGGATGGTTGCATAAAGATATACCCACATCTCAGAATGTTCTTCTGTGAGGTCCGCCGTGGTACTGAGTGGTAAAGATAAAGTATGCATATGAACAACTGAAGGAACTTGGACACAGGGAAACTACGCACACAAAACGTCGTTTACAAGTAGTAAATACGCAAAATGCAAAATGCTTTCTAAACATATATGGGAACTTCTAAACAAAATTTAAATTACAACAGAAATATTAAGGGAAATATGGAAAACGGCATCAACTGACAATAATAAATTAAAAAATTGGGCATTTTATCTGGAGGAGAAAATAACTATATTCACCCTCAGACCAACACACATTACTAAATAAGCGATCAAATCTCAGATCAAAATGCAGACACGAAAATAAATTTTTACTACATTACTTTTAAATTGAAAACTAAAAACGAATATCTTGTAAATTACCACTCCATTAAAAATATAAATATATGCACTATATACAACTCAGATAATGTATCATAATTTTAATAAAGATAATAACTGAAACGAAAAAATAAGATGAACAAACCTGGAATAATATATAAATTAATAAACAAAACACCTAAATATACAAATCACGTAAATAATGAACAAATTAGCAAACTACAATTGCACACCTCACCTTTAGTAATAATAATAATAATAATAATAATAATAATAATAATAATAATAATAATAATGTACTATCGACAAAATTAGATATTCCAAACGGAACTCAAGAAGCTTTCAAGGAAATTGTAAACGCGTTATAGAAGTCAAAAACAAAACATCTATTGAAAAAGTGCAAACATTTGGGGAGAATATTTGGAGCAAACTAAATGAATATAATTGCCATACAGGATCAAACGAAGGATAAACCTCTACAAGAATGGAAAAATATAACCAAGAATAATGTTAGGCAAGCTCTGATAAAATTTCTAAAATGAAAAAAGGACAAGGTACCCAACTATCATCTGACACCATCCATAAAACTCTTTCGCATATTTTATCAATGCTAATTAATAACTCCAATACAATTCCAGAAAGAATCACTGAAGGTATTGTATACTTCATACCAGAAATGGTTGAAACAGGTGAGCCAAGTAAATATTCGTCAGTAACGTGTCTGTCCACAACATATAACTTGATCACGTCTGTTTTGACTAAATGTACGTTTTTCAGTATTGGTTTCATTGAGGAATGTATAGACGGGATGTTGAAGATGTTCATATGGTTGTAAAGATCAACTACTAAAATGAAATTATCCTGAAAAACTGCAGGAAACAGGTAAAAATCTCAGCATGGATTACCGTAAACCTTTGATAGTGTGCCACACACTTGGATCTTTATGGCTTTGGAAATGTATATATTTCCTTAAAATATTATGTAACTGCGGAAAACGACATTATAAGTAAATCGTATCAAGGGTACTGCCATTTACTTATGCGACGACGAATCTGTGAATGAGACATCCTGTCGGCCCATCTCTTCCTTCTGTCCTTAACCCCACTCCCGTTCGCATGAACTAAACAGTAATAACTATGGAGACAAAGTAAGACAGAATGTGCTTAATCACCTATTCGACATGGATGATATCAAAATCTTTGCTAAATACGACAATGAGTTGAAGGATATTAACAATACTTACAAATGTTTAAGTGATGACCATGGTATTGATTTCGAATTAGAAAAATGTGAAAAAGTAATATTTAAGAAAGGTGGAATTACAGAAACACACTCAATCAATCTAAATCTTGTCACTAAGTTTAGGGAGCTGGAAAAAGAAGAAGCCTATAAATACTTAGGAGTCAGTGAAAAAGATTTAATACAGCATACCCAAATGAGAGGGAATTAAAAAAAAGATTGCTACAGATTTGGTGTTAAATACTGAACTGAATTCCCAAAAGAGAACATCACACATATACCCATTGCGGGTCAGTGTGGCGCATTACAGTTTCAACATACTTAACAAGACCATAGCTGACATTACGCGAATGAACGACAAAGCGAAAAGGCTTCTCCCTTACCACCGCATGCATCACCCTAAGGCTGATGTTGATCGTCTTATGTGCCACCATCAGAAGGAGACAGAGGTTTGGTTCAACTAGAACTGTCTTACAAAAACTCAATAATCAGTCTTCAAACATCCAAATAATTCAAAGGCGAATTTCAAGTGGGTGAAGAAGTGCAAAGCACCTACTGCAGCGGCAAAGAACCTAAAAAAGAAAGCAAAATCAAATACAATGTACCAAATGCATTAACGATGGTAAGATAAACCTCTCTATGGTTAATACTCTTCCAGTACCAAACAAACTGATGTAGACAAAATCCCGTACGCATCGGTGGTTAAATAGTGCAGCTTTTAAAGATTAAACCAATGGTTTTATTCTTGTTACACAGCACCAATTCTTGCTAAATAGAAATTACGAAGCATACATACTTAAGGAAATACAAATAATTGTACTCATGAGTACAGCTCACACTAATGTGTGAAATTTATTTATGTAAAATGGGTGTGGTCTTAGGGGGTATTCTACCAAAAAAAGAATAATAAGTTGAAAATGTCATGAAGCCATTTCTGACCTTATGTCTCTCGTTGGGATACGGAAGGAAGGTGTATACAGCGGACATCCAAGGATAATAATAATAATAATAATAATAATAATAATAATAATAATAATAATAATAAGAAGAAGAAGAAGAAGAAGAAGAAGAAGAAGAAGAAGAAGAAATACAAATAATTAGGTAATCGCTAATAAATAATGAATAAAATGTTAACAAGCAACATTATAAAATAGGTACATATAACTGAATTCATATCTAGTTATTCTTACTTAATAGCCTTTTGAATAATTTAAAACATAACAATAAACCACGCGCTCATTATCCATCAAAACCTTCTACACATTATGCACATTGGCCATTATATCTAAAATAATTGAGTCGAAACCCATCACACTTGGCTTGAATAGTGCGTGGAAGCCTGAAACACCCTGTTGTTTTATCTTCAGTGTCCATTTATGTTTTTCTCTGATATTGAACACTTTTTCCCACAAATACAGCATACCTCAAAACTATATTTTAACACACATTCATGTGTGTGTGTGTGTGTGTGTGTGTGTGTGTGTGTGTGTGTGTGTGTGTCTGTGTGTGTATGCGTGTGTGCGCGTGTGTGTACGTGTGTGTGTTTCCGTGTTTGTGAGTGTGTGTGTGTGTGTGTGTGGTGGGTGTAATCATACAGAAAGTGTTATTGATGCGGTGATGGTTTGATTAGCAAGGCATATGATTATGACCATTCTTTTTCTCAATGATTCCTACACAAATCAGGCGGCTTCATCTACCAAAATAAGGATGATGCTGTTACTAAATTATGTCATTAAAGTAGTTAAAAGTCTTATTGAGATGCACAGAAAAGTAAATACGTAGACCATTAATACTGTAGTTGGCACTTCTTGCTTTGCGTTATATGCAAACTAAGCAAATTTAGTACCTATGCAAATAGTGATTTCGGGAAAATTCGTCTGCATATGTAAATATATTTCCTTCTGAGTAGAGTCGAATTATGGAAAGACAATAAATAACTTCGAAACTTCAAAACATTTCAAATCCCACTTAAGTGGAGACACATACTTCAATATCTGCATGCATCTGAATTTCAGTGTGCTATGAGCGACTCATGGCTAATGCAGGGATCTACTTCATGGATGCAACAAGTTTGTCACAAGATTGTGTAAGGATATCTCTCTTCATCCGTTTGCTCATATATTCGTGTTCACTGACTTTAACGCCCACCATACCAAGTGGCTTAAAAATTATATAGCTGACCTTGCTGCCATACGAACCCATAACTTTTCAATTACTCAATATCAAATACAAATATTTGACTTTCCTCCACGTTTCTCCAATAACCATGACGGTAAGGTTACCCTTCTCGATCTCTGTTTCACTTCTATCCCCGCGAGTGTTGTCGTGCCACGCAGCTCTGCAACTCTGATCCTGCTGTAGTGTATGTCAACATCTTCTACTCCACTCCCGGAAAAGAACCTCCTAAAAACAGAACAGCTTTCTGTTATAAACGAGCTGGCTTTTCTGTTATAAACGAGCTTCTGTTATAAACGAGCTTGTTCCGTGATGAATTTCTTTGCGTTGTTCCCTGGAATGTAGGCTTTAAGCTCCCCGTTCAAGAATGCGCTTCCGAGGTCTGCTCCTGAGTAAATGATGGAATCGAGTATTTCATCCCCACAAGGAAGTATATGGTTAAATCACACTCGTCCCCTTGGTTCTCTGCTGCTAGCTAAGCTGCCGTTCCCATAGGAATCACTACTTCCGCTTGTACCGTAGTGACACGTCAGGTTACAACAGACGTCTCTTTGTCTCAGCCGGTAATAAATGCAAGCGTGCCCTCAATGAAGCACAGTCACTATTTGCTGATAGAATGAAACAACGTATTGCATCTCGCAAATTCGGCTCCAAAGCTTATTAGCGTCTCTGCAAGAGCGTACTAACCAACAGGAAACCCACAATACCTCCTTTGTCCAACCAATTTTAGGTCCTGACTTCCTCGGCTAATAAACGAGGCTCTATTGAGTGATTTGCACATAAACCCCATCGTTGGTATTGGGCATCATCTCTAAATTAGTCTCACGTAAGTCTAGCAGTGGAGACGGGATACCAGCCATTGTCCTGAAGAAATGTGCTCCTTAACTGGCTGCTGTCCTCTCCAAACTATAAAATTACTGCCTCAACGACTCCTGCTTTCCACCCTGTTGGAAATCATTATCTGTTGTACCTGTCTTTAAGAATTCTGTCGACCCTTCTGACCCATCTAACTACTGTCCTATCAGTCTCCTACCACAGTTCGGCATATTCTTTGAAGCTTTAATCAACGCCGAAGTGGTTAAGTACCTTACATCCTATGATCGGCTCTCTGACAAGCAATATGGTTTCCGCTTTTCCCGATCTGCAGCTGATGTGCTCACAGCCATAACTGATTTTTTTTACCAAGCACGTCACAATAACGTAGAAGTTCGTGCTATGGCTCTAGTTCTCTATAAATCATTTGAAGGGGTTTGGCATGCCGGCTTCCTTCGGTATTTCGGGACGATTATTTGACTTAATACAATAATTCCTGTCAAACCGTGTAATGAATGTCGTCCTTAATGGATTCCCATCCAGTTCTTTTCTCACGAACGCAGGTGTTCCCCAAGCCTCTATGCTGGGTCCTACACTGTTCCTTATCTTCATTAACAATCTTCCCGGTGTCATCAGCCCCTAAAGAATATCCAGAGATGGATATGCAATGTGGTTGGCCGTGATTTGGTATCTCGTTTACAGTCGGTTTCTCACTATAATCTCCAAGTATCCAAATGCAATGTCAATCGACATATCCAGATGCCTTGATATATTCCCCATCCTTCTCTTCATCCTTTCCTCTTTCACGCCTCTTTACTCTTTCTCCCACTCTCTGTAACCCGTTGCGTGGTAATGGCACCCCTGCGTTGCTTGGTAAAAGCTTAAAAACAACATGGAGAGTATTGAAGTTTTACAAGTGAAGCTTAATAACAAACAGTATCCGACCTTAGATATTTTGAGCATAGCTACACAACCCTTATGTCGGAAAAATACTTGAACTTATGCAAAGAAATGAAAACGCATCGATTCCTTTTTCATGATGAAAACGAGTGGTTTATAATGTTTTACGGTAAATTCGGAAAGAGATTGCTTGTAAAATTGAAAATTAAGACACGTTATCATTAAAAATGAGTAATATATTTTTGTACCACTATTATAATAATAATATTTACGTGGGTGTCAAACCCGTGATAGATTTCCGTTTTCTGCTTTTCTTTTTTTTACTAGACTTGTTTTTATAGCACACCGGATCGCCCGATCCATAGTCGTCCCTCTTTTGTTGAATAGCAGTAGAGGCTCATCCCTTCTTTTCTGTTTAGGAAAAGGTTTCCGGTTCCTTTCATTTTCCCAGGCTTTAATAGTGGTGCTGACATTAATCATGTGTGATATGTACGGATCGTGGCAACGTATCTTCATTCTGAGGATACCAGGTTGGCATTTGTCTGGTTGCTGCTTCCGACTTGTAGCTAGGAGCCCGAACTCTTGCGCAGCGGCTTGTGACGTTGCTCTGAGCAACATTTGCATAATATCGGTGTTCTTGCAGTGTCATGTTACGGATGGAAGGTTATACCTGAAAACACTTCGTACCAATCTTCTGCGACGTGGAATTGTTCCTCTTCGAAAATCTCCGGGCATCCAAGCTCTCTGCGAATCTAACCTTAACTCTTCCTGTGATTTCTCGATTCCTGATTACATTCGGCTCCTTAGAAATGACTCAAAAGTTCCCATGCATGATCTGCCAGTGTATGTCCGCTAACATCTCCCGCTAGTTAGGAAACTCTCTCTAGAATCTCCAGATCATTCTTACAGGTGTCTCCATCTCTTTCTACTTAACTGAGGCCGTTATCACTTCTTTCTCGATCGTTCCCCTTTTTCTCAAAACTGTTGCATGCTACATAGGTTTTTCGATAATATAGACAAGGGCTTCTCCCTACACCCGTTTGCTAACATATTCGTGTTCGGTGATTTAAATGCCCACCATACCAGGTGACTTACACACTCTATCACTGAGCCACTAGCATCTAATGCCTTAACTTCTCAATCATCATTCTCTCACGCAAATGGTTGATTTCCTCACGCGTTTCCCCAGTAACTCTACAGATAAGCCTCTTTTCTCGATCTCTTTTTCCCCTCTATGCCTGACATTTGTCGTACTGCGCAATTCTGCCCTTTGACAACTCTGATCATGCAGCAGTGTCTGGAAACCTCACCATCAATTCCCTAACAAGCCAAGAACAACATACCAACAGAATATCTTTTTGTTATCAACGTGCAAACTAGGACTCGTTTCGTAATTTCCTTCGTGACATCCCTTAGAGGGAACTGTTTAATCATCCTGATCAAAAATTCGCATCTGTAGTTTCCTACTGGACACTCGCTTGCTATAGTCCACAAGGGTCACTTCCTCATGCTATATTAGAGCTACATGTCTGATTGCAACAGGCGTCTCTTTGTCTCTGCTCGTATTGAGTGCAAACATGTCCTCAATGAAGCGAAGTTACTGTTTGTTGATAGAATGAAACAAAGTATAGCATATTGCAGGTTCGGTTCTAGAGTTTATTGGTGTCTCTGCAAGTGTGAGCGGAACAACAGAAAATACTCAATCCCCGCTTCTATTCAATCAATTCGAAGTTCTGACATCTACACCAGATAGGATTGGGAGGTTTGTTCGAAAATTCTCTTCCAACTCAACACGACTCATCTGAAGTACACACGCCTGATTTTCCTCAAAGAACTGAGGCTCTACTGAGTAACACATGCATAACCCCGTCACTGGTCTCGGATATTATTTCTAAATTAGACTCCCATAAGGCGAGTGGAGTTGACGGCATACCAGCCGTCGTCCTAAAGTAATGTTCTCTAGAGCTGCTCAAGCTCTCTCCAAACTCTATAACTATTATCTCACTGGTTCCTGCTTTCCAGCTTGTTAGAAGTTCTTCTATATAGTACACCTTGTTCTTAAGAACTTGGAAGAACCTCATCCATATAAATATCGCCCCGTTGGCCTCCTACCGCTTTTCGGCAAAATATTTGATTATATTAATGAATGCTGAAGTGCTTAAGCATCTTACCACTCACGACCCTGAAAAAGAATATGGATTCCGTTTTACCCGGTCTCCGGCGGACGTGATTACGTCCATCACTGAATATGTGTATCAAGCTCGGCTGTGGCTTTAGATATCTCAAAGGCATTTGACAGTCTTTGGCATGCTGATCTTTTATGTAAGATTAATGGCTACAGTATTACAGGACGATTGTTTGATTTAATCCAATCATTACTAACAAATTGTGAAATGGAGGTTGATCCGAACGGGATCACTTACAGATCCTTTCACACGAACGCGGGTGTCACACAAGGCTTTATCCTGTGTCCTACGCTGTTTCTGATTTTCATCAATGATCTCCCTGATGTCATCAGTTCCCAATTAGGCATTTATGCTTTTGACATTACAATTTACTCTTATCTCAATGCCAAATCCACCTGAGTTGACAAAAGTTAACTTGCCCGCTGCTTTTGAAAAGAACCTCCAATCAGTGGTTAATTGGGACAGGAAATGGCTTTCAGATTTTTATGTCTCCAAAACAAAACCTTTCTCATTTAACTACCATAGGAAAAATTCCCTACCCGCCATCAACATGGCTGATACTCAACTCCAGAAGAGTTTCTCCCTGCGCCTTATTGGCCTCAAGTTTTCAACTGACTTGAAGTGGAAGAACTACTACGATATCTTCTGACTTGACTTTAAAACAGATATTATGAAGTTCTTCTAACCAGAAATTCACAAACATGAAAACGAGTTGAATGGTTAAATTGTTTATTCTGTTACCAACATTTAATTCAATGACAACATCATCAGAACAACTGTATAATTAAGAAAAATATTGTTAACGTGATCGCCTTGTTACTTATAAATGCATAGATTAATTTGCGTCTTTTTAAAAATGTATCAGTTAATTAAATTATAATCATAAAGTTGTAAATATAATAGATATCTGTGAACTTACAATGAGATTTATAAATAGGAAGATGTTAAAAGTAAACTATAATGATATAGGAAAAGATAGAGAGTAATAGTAATAAAATAAACCGACTATAGATAAAGAAAATATAGAATATAATATATATTATATATAAAGGAAGAATGGGAAGACACAGGATGGTAGACTAAACATTTCCATGTTGATGTTGGCAGACTGCGACACATACTATCATCCTGCCCGAAGGCGTTACATAACAGCTTGTACACCTTCAGACATAACTTGGTTCTGGAGGTCGTGGCAATAGCTGCTAGAAGTGCTAGCATACCCTCGACGGACCTGCGAAGGGTGGCCTTCCCGAAGAAAGGTGCGATGATATAAGGCAGAAGGCCAGGTCGGAGGACTCAAGGAATTGGAGATTGTTGGTTGATGCTACACTGCCAGTGGAGGTTATTGTGTCTGGTTTGAGACCAGATCTTGTGTTATTTGATATCGAGAAGCAACATCGTTTGCTTGGCGAACTGACAAGGAAATGGGAAGAAGAGATTGAAGAGGCTCATGAAAGAAAGCTGCTTCTGTATGAGGAACTGGTGGCTGAAGTCCGCGAGAGAGGATATGGCTGCATCCTGGTGCCGTTTGAGGTTAGCTGGAGAGAATTTCCTGCTGCCTCCTTAAAGTGATTCCTCAAGTGTGCTGGTATCCAAAAGCCGAATGAGGTGAAAAAGCAGTGGAAGGCAGTACATGGATTACTCAGAAATTCTTATCGAGTCGCATCCAGGTAACATAGACCGGTTGTAACGTAACATCATCCAGCTGTTGCGGACCCACCGTGTGGAGAGGTACTGAGCTTAAGGGGCCGAAAATTTGCTGAAGCGCGGAGCTCAGTTGAAGATTGCAGCTGGTCTGGAGCACTTGATGTGTACATCTGTTCTATATAAAGGAAGAATGGGAAGGCACAGGATATGGTAAGCTAAATAATTCCCTGTTGAGTTTGGCAAGATAATTACGCATTCACGAAGATAGATTAGATTCAATGTAATGAAACAGAAAAAATATGTGCAAACCGAAAGACAATACAAGCAGCGAGAGACTGAAAGTGGCTAAAAAAGAAATGACGAAAGTTGTCTTGCAAAATGATCGCAGAAAGAACGCATAGTAGACAACGGGAACTACACATGTCTGACAAGGTTTTGGGGAATCACATATTGGCGGTGGTGCTGCTGGTAGTGACCAGGGAAATCCGACGTGAGGTAGAAACCAAAACGGAGCGTATTTTCATTTGATGACACTCAGGATATTTGGTCACCCTGTACACGGAATATTCTATAGCGAGTATTTACAGTAGGAAGCTCTTTTTAAATTCACACACACACACACACGTGTGTATGTGTGTGTGTGTGTGTGTGTGTGTGTGTGTGTGTGTGTGTGTGTGTAAATCTGTCTGTGTGTATAATTATTCTCAGGCGGATATCTGTAGAAGAGTCAAAATGGATAAAAATACAATAAAAAAGTACCGATGAAACAAAGACAAAAAAATCAAAAAGGCGAACATTACTTAATTTCCAGTAAATTAAAGTGCTCAAAGCCTACACTATATTGACAGTGCAAAAACTCTTCACAGCTTCAATCCTCAACAGTTCAAGCCGCTACTCAAGCTTCATGTTCTTTCAATCTTCAGGCAATTATATATCTATATATATATCTATATCTATATCTATATATATATATATATATCGAGAGAAAGAGAGAGAGAGAGAGGAAGAGAGATAGAAAGAGATGTGCCGAAATGGTTATTCTTACGTCTTTTCACACAGATACTGTCATTGTTGAATTTTTGTCAATCTCTAAATCTCCTGTCGTCATGAGCAAAAGTAAAAATGATTTCCTGTTTTTAGACGTCTATTTGAAAGTAGCACAATCAAATCTCAAAATTTTAAGACATGCTGTTTGACACGCTCATTCTTCGACAGAATTTTCTCAGTGGTTCAGTAAAGAGACTTACTATCGAATACTCGAGCTAGAGATGGAATGAAACATCCTGAAATGATCCTTGTAATGGAAGTGTTTGTCTAATAAAAATCGCATTACCTTTTTCCAACAGCATTTTGAAACTATTGAGATCAAAAATAAATCTCAGAAATCAAAATTCTTCAATATTCGTCTGTGTTCACATCAGAAATTCAATTGAGATAATTAACTTCCAAGCCGCAATCTAGAGCTGTTTCTCAACCCCTTTATTTCAGGGTGCACTTGTAGAATAACTAAAACTTTTCCGGGTCATTTTAAATTTTAATGAAGAAAAATTATCCATTAAATTCGAAAACATGAAATTTTGGTATAGCTTTCCAAAGAAGATTAGTGATAATTTTTCATTCAATGGGATTCACGAAGAATCTGTATTTTTTATAGAGACTGATAATGACTACATTAAATCCCTGGAGGAAGACAAAAGTAAAATGATTATCGAATCCTTGTTAAAGATTAAGGAATTTAGGAACCAGTTTAAAATAACAGACGACAAAAATATTGACTTAGACATGGAAGACCTGTGTATCATATATATATATATATATATATATATATATATATATATATATATATACAGGGGTTGTACAAAATAAGTGGAAAACTTGTTAAATTCAATATATTTTGGTGATAAAGTGCTCAATATCAGAGATAGAGCGTATGTAAATATAAATGTAAAAGTGAACATTGCAGTAAACACTCAGAGGTGACAGACTGTTCTATGCTAGACGCAGTCGTCAGGCGTACAGCAAGAAACAGCGTGTCGCCTCTGAATGTTGACTTCAATGTCCACTTTTATATATATATATATATATATATATATAAATATAAAAGTGGACATGGAAGTCAGCACTTAGAGGCGACAGTCTGTTTCATGCTAGTGCAATCGTTAGGCGACTGACGATTGCACTAGCATGAAACAGACTGTCGCCTCTAAGTGCTGACTTCCATGTCCACTTTTATATTTACACACGCTCTATCTCTGATATCGAGCACTTTACCCCATAAATATAGCACACTTTAAGACTATATTTCTGTATATATATATATATATATATATATATATATATATATATATATATATATATATATATATATATATATATTCATATGTATGTATTTTTGTATATTGCACTGTTTTTTAATAAATAAAAAGAAAAATACTAAAGAACTTTCGATTTTTGACGAAACGGTTCTTTCCTATGTTCTATGTATTTGCACACACACAAACAAACATATATATATATATATATATATATATATATATATATATATATATATATATATATAATTATTTATTTGAATATTACAACATAAATATGTTATAAAATCACGACAAAAGTAGCCATTTTGTTTCAACACTTCTTGTGTCTTGTCAAGTGATGATATAGAATATAGAATAAATGGTTTTAAAAGTTTCAAATTAATCAACGATCCTTAGCTAGGAGTAAACGCTGTTACATAAGCTAGAGTAGCCAATCAAGATACAAGTATAGGGAGATTCGAAAAATTTGACAACTACGCAAGGTTATCATAGATATTAAAAGATTTATAAAATTTGAAATTAAAATTAAAAGTAAAAAATTAAAATTACCTATTTAGAAATCTAAATCAAATCTCTATTAAGTTTTAAATTGTAGAATTACCAAGGAGAAAAAATATAAAAATAAAAATAAAAGATATATATGCTATTTAATTTGTATTTTCATTGAAATTATGTTGAAAGGGATGTTCAGAATCCCAGACAGAAATGTATACACTTTAGTTTCATTTCAACATGTTAGTCGCCTCTCACGCGAAATCATTCGAACACACGCATGTTAATGTCGAAGCTATTCGTGGCTTAATATGCTATTAAACGAATTTTAACTTGAAATATAGCTAAACCGGTCAAATATACATAGATAAAATTTAAACAAATAAATAAATAAATATATATATATATATATATATATATACATTTTTAAAAACATATAGTTTTCGACACATTACAGACAAAAGTAAATAACCACCACCATATATAATTGTACACTCACACATACGCATACAAATAAACACACGCATTCGCACATACACATATATGCATAATAGGTACGTATATACATACATACGCACATAAACATACACATAGATAAGCACATATAAATATATTGACCCATACGTCGACGCAGAAAAGTAAATAAAGCAAGTGAAGAAATATATACATAAAGATGCAACTATATACAAGTACATACATACATACATACACATACATATCTAGATGTACATACATACGCACGCATACAAATATGCATATAAACTAAATATATACACAGACATTTACAAATACTAGTATATATATGAAAAATTAAACAAACGTAAATTAAAACGATATGAATACAAAAATGCATATACACATCAGCTTGCACATATATATACACATACATACGCAACTACACATAGATATACACGTACATACATACATATATATACACACATATATATCTACACACATACACATACATACACATACATACATACATACATACACGTACATACATACATTAAAGGTTCCTTATCAACAAAAGTAGATTTTAGTTTGTATCTATGTTACACTCCAAGACACTAAAGCATACATACAAATACACATACAATGACACACAAACATACAACCATATATACATAAATATCTAATCATATATAAATACCCATATCGACACATCCAGATATACAGTACACCAACAGTCGAGCGCATACATATAAATACCCACATCTACATATAAATGTACATCCATATACATACATACATACATACATACATATATATACATATACACATTTAAACATACACAGATACACATATATATGCATATATAAACATATACATACACATAGAAACATACATACTACATATACACACATATATGCACACTCACTCACACATACATATGCATACATACATATGCATATGCATACACATATTTACACACACAGAAGTACACATATATATCTCTATATACCCAAACATATACTTACACATTTAGTGGTAGACACTTACCAGAATTTACACCCTTACTCGTACACATAAACAGGTTAACCTATGATAGATGCCAATATATACAACCATATACCTTAAAAAAAAAAAAAAAACTACGTATATATACCCCTATATACACATATGCATATCCTACAGTAGAAACAACTCTACATAACATACAAATATATACATACAAATACAGACACGTATGATACTTTGTAATTACACAGTACACATTCATATCGATCTGGCGACTATCATGCTAAAAAGGTAATAGTCTATTAAGTTTAACTTATCATTATCATTGAAAGTATATGATCTCTATACTAAGTTAAATTTAAAACGATGTTTACAGTTAACTGTTAGTTCATATCTTTGATTTAAAAGATCATTCTTATTTTTAAATCTAATTATTTCAAGTTTCTCGTTAAGGCATAGGTAACACGGGGCATATAGTGAGTTACATGTCCGGGCCTTTCTAATTAATTTCCATTTAACCTTAGGTGTTTTATTTTTTTCTTTTAGACTCCAAAAGTATTTGGATAATGAAGTCATATATTTATAGTTACTATTATTAAAAGATTGCAGATGACCCCGCCAGCGTTCCTTGAATGGTCTCATGGTGCAACCTATGTAGAATTTCTTTATATTTGGATTTTCTAGTGTTGATATTGTACTGAGATAAACTACAGAGCTAGTTAAACAATTATTATTTAGTGGACAATTATTGGGATTCCTGCAGTTACATGATTTATTATTTGTGTCATTTTGCTTAATGTTGCTTTTCGCAACCTTGTGGGTTGTCAGGCTCTCCGAATTCGTATACTTGCTGAATATACTATTGTTATGTTTTTTAATTATTTTCTCTAGGTTATCAGCACAACTATAGCTTATCTTAAGAGTATTAGAGTTAAATATTTTACTAAGTGAGTTGGTTTCAGATTTGGGGAAATGTTTTTTAATGAGGTTTAGAAACAGGTGCCCCAATTTAGTTTTAACCATAATGTTAAAAGGGGGAGTATACCATATGATTTTTCTAGATCTCTTTCTACCATTATTGTTGCTATTTATAGGGCTTTTATATTGAATATTAATATTATTGTATCCACTATTTTTAAGTGCAGAATTGTAAAGGTCTCTATGCTTATTAATAATATCTCTGTTTGATGAGTTGTTACTGATCCTACATTCAATAGAATAGGGTATGTGTTTGATGATTGCAGGGGGGTGGTTAGAATTTGGATGTACGTATATTTGATTGGAATTAATTTTTACATATGGTTGGTATGTGTTGCTAGTGAGGTCTAGGGTGACGTCTAGGAAGTCAACTTGTTTAACATTAGTGGAAACTATTACTTTGAGACCTAGATCCTTAAATACCTTATGTATCATTTTTCTAATACGATCTACTTTAATTTTAGTGGAATTCTTAACTACTAATAATCCATCGTCCCTATATAATCCTACACTATCAGAATCCAGGCAATCAAAGGCACTTAAATTATACAAAAGAAATAATCCAACAAGATCAGAAGCTTCAGCAGAATCCAGAGAACCCATTGAAATGTCAAACTTTTCGTTACAGGACTTTTTGGTCCACTGTTCATCCTTGTAGATTAGAACCGAATTTCGGCACTCCATGATGGTATTCACTTCTCTTTCAGAAATGTTGGAGTATTCCCGAGCGAAATCCAGGGCCAAAGTGAACAGATTTTTGGATATAGATGGATAATAGTCTGTAATATCAAACTGTATGAAGGTACATTTCTGTATTGAGCGCTCTTTAAAGAATGGTAATTGTTGGTTATTGGATTTCACTCCGTATATACCAATCCTAAACTTGTATATATATATATATATATATATATATATATATATATATATATATATATATGTGTGTGTGTGTGTGTGTGTGTGTGTGTGTGTGTGTGTGTGTGTACGTGTTTTTTTCTGTTTGGTTCAGTGTGTGTCTATTGTGTAAATTATGTTCGATGGAGAGTATCTGTAAAAGATCAAAATGCATAAAAAGACAAGAGGTAAAACTAATCAAGACAAATATAGCGTTTATTTTTTCGCACGTATTCATATACAAGAGAAAGAGTGTGATTGATTTATCAAGGCTTTTAAACTTGAGGATGCTCACGGATGATTGAAAACCTTTCAACACCTGCAACAAAACAGATTTTGAATTTGCCTTGATAAAGTCTGTCAGAGGACGAAACGAATAGTTTTCCCTCTTGTCTTTTAATTCATCTCTCTCTCTCTCTCTCTCTCTCTCTCTCTCTCTCTCTCTCTATATATATATATATATATATATATATATATATATATATATATATATATATTAATGTTGTTAAACGGTTTTTCCTCGATATAGGCAATCTAAGCTTCGAACGCTTTACTTTTCTGAGTTGTTAAGTTTGCCTTTAGGCTTTCTTTCTTTTTTGGTATTGTCGTTTTTGTTCGAAACTTTATCGGGATACAATTTTTAAGGTTTTGGCAAGTTTTCGCATGGTAACATCAACTCTTTTTGGGTTTCTTTATATATATATATATATATATATATATATATATATATATATATATATATATATATTGGACGTAAAAATAGTAATAACTACTATATAACGATAAAAAACACATTAATACGTTACCGAAAACCAAATAGAGTAAATAGAATTATACAAAATAAAAAGAAATAAAGAAATAAAGAACAAGTAAAATTAATCCAAATACATAAATAAATGAACAAATTATCAAAACGTCCCCGCTAAAATAACCGTTAGAATTAATTAAATTAAGCATAAATAACAGAAAACAAGCAAAAATAATAAATCAAAATAAATAAATAAATTAAAAACTTTACACCGATAAAATAACAGAATAGACTACGGTAAACAACCTAAACACTGAACGAATGAATAGACTTAATTTTCTTCACAGACAAAGACTAACTATTAAATAAGCGACCTAAGTAAAGCCCCCCCCCAATTTGTTTTTAATACCTCAAAAACCGAAAAGAATAAAAATACAAAATGAAATACAAATAAATTAATCCAAACAAATAAATAAACAAGCCACTCCCGCAAAAATAACCGCCAGAATAGATTACAATGCACCACTGACCCATATATATACATTCGGGGTCTGACGATTGTGCCGAGCATGAAACAGCCTGTTGCCTCTGAGTGTTGACTTCAATGTTCACTTATATATATATATATATATATATATATATATATATATATTTGGGTGGGTGTGCTTGTATGTATTTATCACTCAATAAATCACTAGGTGTATATTTACATTTATGGATATGTGTAGGATTGTTGCAACATATAATATCCAATAATGTATTTGCAATTTATTACGCATAGATATATTTTCCATCACTTTTGACGACACATTTTGTGAGTGTCATGGGGGCTACATTACCGATGAGTAGAAAAGGGTCTTGTTAATATGTGTCTTGTAGGATGGCCATAGATAATATTAACGGAATGAAATTCGATGTAACGCTCTTCAATGCTGATGAACTGTTGAGGTGAAAAGGCGGATTCATTTACAGTTGGACCTTGTGTGATATATAAAATATGTTTAGAGACTTCACCTCAGCATTTTATTTTCCTAGAAACTGATCTGCTTGACCCTCATACGTTGAATTCGACGGCATAGTCGAATATATACATACATATTATTATATATATATATATATATATATATATATATATATATATATATATATATATATATATATATATATACGTACATCAATTCGCGATACATAAGGTGTAAAATTAATTTTTCTAAAAGAAAAAATCATTCTAGAAGTTTTTATTTTAGATTTAATTAAAAACTAAAGGATTATATTTTACTATTTACAGTAAACAAAATACTCTGGTATTTTTCAAACAGAAATTATATTGATTGGAATCGTTTTTTTTTCAGTTAAATCGATAACATCAGACATTTTGATAAAATTTAATTCTCGGTTTTAAAACGCTTTCAAAAATAAAGAAATAATATTTTTGAAATGTGAAAAAAATATCAAATTTAAAGTTAAATTATTCTGATTTGAAACATATACTATTTATTTATTGCATAAAATGTTGTATACAAATATTTCTTAATCACAGGGTCTTATTTTTCTTGTGTTGGTCGATTTATTGACAGTGTAACATGTTACCAGTTAAGTATGGTGGAGTAGAATTGTTAGCAGCCAATAAAATTTATGTGAGTTTTTTTTTCCGTAAGTGGCGACAACGCTTAGAACACGTGACATTTTAATGGTAATGTCAGGTTGGAACATCCGTATTTACAAATTCTGCAAATTTATACACATACAAAACTAAATCGAAATTCTTTTAAAAATAGTCGGGGGTTCTAAGAAAGTTTACAATATTTGATTAATAAATATAGTTTTACTTAATAACAATTTCCTAAGAGCTACACCATTGAAACTGAACTTTACGTGATTTAATAACTTTATGATAGATTCAATTTAAAATTGTAAAAAAATGAAAACAAATCTTGTACATTTTTCATCGAATTTTTTTTCATCGAAAATTTTTTTCTTCTTTTGTCTTTAATGTATATTATTCATAAAAACAAAAGCTTCTCTAATTAAATAATGTCTTAGATTTATTGCGTTTTTTTAATTTTTCGATTCACAACAGACAGTATAGACAGTATCCAGTTTTGCAAAAACAAAAAGAAAAAAAAGAAAGCGGTGATTTTTAAATCATCAACATTTTCAAAGAATCCTGTTTTTAACTAATGTTGTCACTACAAATTATCACGTTACCAAGATTTTCTAAAATAAAATTCAATTTGTTTTCATTAATTTGTGAATAAGTCCTGAAAGTTTCATTACAATTCGACGATTATTTGATTTTTTCAAGAATTTCCAAACTAATATGTCTATCACGTCAAAAAAGAGGTTAAAATTTGCTATACTAATCAAAATTTGCAATTTTAAACAAAATTCTGAATGTACTACAAAGGAGTAACAGATATCAATAAATAATTAAAAAAATTCTTAGAACTTTCCTCTTAATAATAACAATGATTTTGACGATAAAACGATGTTTTAATTTAGGTTTCAGATTTTTAGCGATTATACGGAGGTACCTATATAAACACACACACACATATATTGTATTTTTGTATGTATATACATGTATATGGGTGCATATATATATATATATATATATATATATATATATATATATATATATATATATATATATATACAAAGGTGTTTTTCCTAATCATTAAAATCTTGACGACTTCGTGTCGGAAGCCAACCGTTATTTATACAACATTTCCTGATAATATTCATTTCCTGTCTCCCCCCACTTCGTTGCAACAACCGCAATCATTAACTCTACGTTGCGTGGAGCTTCGGCCAATGAAAAGGGTGAACAAAATAATAAAATTCTGCGATGAGGTATTATGTACACTATTTACATTATTCGGACTATTGTCTTCATCTTTCTCGCCATATTTATTACAACGTTTCGGTCGTTGTACGCTCCGGCCATCTTCAGGTGGTTGGAATGTCGAACTGAACCCTTTATTTCGATCGCTGGGGTAGACTCTTCTAGTTCAACGTGCCATGTTTAATGGATGTCAGTAATCAGTTATCTCCTGTTAATTCCCCTCTCCAAGTTCTCCGCTGCCTTAAACGGGTATTGAACTCATTCAGGACACATGGCACAGTGGATAAACAGTGTATAGAACAATCTAACCCAGGGTTCAGTTCGACATTCCAACCACTTGAAGATGGCCTGAGCGTACAACGGCCGAAACGTTGTAATAAATATTGCGCCAAAGATGGGGACAATAGTCCGAATAATATAAAAAGTGAATATTGTCATAACTTTATATTTATAAACTACTGGTAAGACAGTGGAGCAGACTATTTAATTATGAAAAAAATAGATTGGTAAAAAGGAAATTCATTAGAAAAAAAATGTATTGAATAATATGTGAACTGATTTACATAGTAAAAATACAAAAATATCGATTAATATATATATATATATATATATATATATTAAATGTATAGATTAAAATATATTAATTGTGAATATATCTATATAATATATGCGAATGTCAGTATGTCACCGTGTCAAACCTTTTCAATTTTACTCCTAGTGACCTTAGCCAAATATAACATATCATTTTGAAGATAGGCCGAGTCCGTGAGCAAATTAAAATTAATTCCGGGACGGCATCGAACCCACATACCTGAAATTCTGGATTCCCAAGTTTTCATTACTGCGATTGTTTTCGGTGATTTTTTTACGGGATATTTCAGATAACAATTTTTCTAATTTGGAAATAAATATGGGAATAATCAAAATTAACAGCGAATACAGCAAAAGTCACCCATGAAATACAAATAATTGTTTGTGCAGAAAGTAAGGACCTACGTACATCAAATTGTCTTTAAATTAAGCAGAAGAATCAAATCAAAGATGAATTATCGTTGATATTTTAAAAGGTAAGCTTAAATATTAATTCGATACTTAAATACCGCGGTCAATTTTGCGTTCGTCTATAGTTTAATTTTTGCCTATTGCATCTACTCATCCTTACTTATGGTAATGAAGGCACAATCAAGAGCCCTCCACAGGAATTAGCTTAAATGCCGGCCGATAGCTGTGTGTGTGTGTGTGTGTGTGTGTGTGTGTGTGTGTGTGTGTGTGTGTCACTAAAATCATAAACTCCTTACAGTTTTATAAAGCTTAGAGAGGAGATAGCCGCGAAATCCGACTCCATCAGCACGAGGAAATGCCACAGATTTCCCAGTATTTTATACCCGCCGATGTAAGAGATAATGGAATAATTTAATATGATCTGATACCTTGATGCATATGCATGCTTTTGCATGTGTGTCTGTGTGTTTGTGTGTGTGCATGTGTGTGTGTGTGTGTGTGTGTGTGTGTGTGCGCGCGCGCAAATTCGCCCGCACACTAGAAAATGAAAAAAATCGATGTCAATCACAAATAGTGAGAAAGCACCAACTTGAAACTGAACAGAACCTTTTTATGCAAAGTGAGAAACGATCGGGACAACCTAGAACGATGACGTGCCCTACGGACTAAGATAAATATTCTAAACAGTCAGAGAGCGTGTGTACAGTCGAACTTATTATCCATCAGATTGTCAGTATCATCAGGGTAATCGGTGAGGGCCATAGACAAGCGGTACAAATTGATGGAGACTACTATCGGATATGTGGAACCAAAATAAATCAGGCATTATGCATTATGAACGTGAGTTACATATTATTGAAGTTAATTATAGAGAATCCTTCAGATTATGTAAGTTAAATATCTGGGAGGTGTTCTTACAGAGGGCAGAAAGTGCCATGAGGAAATCCGAAGGGGAAATGCGATAGCCAATGATGCATCCCAAAAGCTAAGCAGAGTATTAAGAAACAGAAAATTGTCGTTAAAAAAAAAATACTACTGAAATGTTAAGTGATATTAGTACTCTTATAAGGAAGCGAATGCTAGACAATCTCCTTAAATATGAAGAACAAATTTGAAGAAAGATAAAAGTGGTTCTACAGAAGGATGATGAGGATGCCATCGATCGAACATCTGAGCAACGACAAAGTTCTAGAGAAAATGGAATCAAAATGGAAAAGTATAGTCAATATCAGGAACAGACAATTAAAATTCCTAACACAGAAAAAGGGGAAAAGAGTTGGTTTCAGTTTCAAAGGCGAAGTCTGTTGTAGGCTTAAGGTTGTTAAGTTGGTTGGCAAGGACTGTTAAATTAGTATTTCGTGGATATATTAATTATAGTGAGTTGTCTGTATCTGAAATAGAAAGACTTTGTAGGTAGACTCCCATTGAATGGGACACTTAACAACGCTGAACCTACAATATTATATATGATATTAAATACTTTTACCCATAAATATAGCACAGGTTAAAACTATATTTTTATCACACACACACACACACACACACACATATATATATATATATATATATATATATATATATATATATATATATATATATATATATATATATATATGCCTATATAAATATGCGTGTGTGTGTGTGTTGAAGTGTTCCCACACGTACACATATACATGTGTATATTTTCGATTCATAATTTTTTTTTATCACGCTTTCTTTTTTTTCAGTTTTGATTCGCATCTATCATATCATTCTCTCAAGATTGACTTTTTGCTATACTTAATATGAGAATTCCTAAAATTTGTTTGAGCGTCCAATTAATGCTTTCAATCTACACAGAATGTTCGTTTCTGCGAATGGACTAATTGCTTAACGGAACAACAATACATAAATTGAAAATAACAGGTTGTTTTCGTCCACAAAATGATAACGGTTACTTACATATTTCTAACTATTTCTCTATTTCAAGTTACCTAATCCCTAGTAGCGAATTTATTTACTGTCTTAGTTACTTATTTCCTTATACCTTTAGTTATATTGATTTAAGTATAGGTTTGATTATTTTCCCGTGAATAGGAAGGCAGATAACTTTACGGTCAGTTTATGCTTTTAACATAAATGAAAGAAAAAAAACATACCAGTTTACAATGTTACGATTTCGTAAAAGTCACTAAAACTCACAAATCTCATTCATATCTGCATCTAATTAGACTGATGTTTAATACATTATTTTTTGCGAATTTATCATCGTCGTATATTAATGATAAATTTATCCAATAGCCTTTGTTAAAGCAGAAGTAAAAGAAATATGCAAGTATGTCATAAGGTAAGTATATATATACAACCTTATATTTACGTACATCTCTCTCTACTTCATATATTCTCTTTTCTCTTCCCTGTCTCTCTTTCCGTATATATACATACATATATATATAGATACATACATATATATATATATATATATATATATATATATATATATATGTGTGTGTGTGTGTGTTTTATGAGTGTGTGTGTGTGTGTGTGTTTTATGTGTGTGTGTGAGTGTGTGTGTGTCTGTGTATTGTAGTTTGGATGTATGTGTACGTGCGTGTATATATATATATATATATATATATATATATATATATATATATATATATATGCATGTGTATATATACATATATATATATATACATATATATATACATATATATATATATACATATACATATATATATATATATATATACATATACATATATATATATATATATATATATACATATACATATACATATATATATATACATATACATATATATATATATATACATATACATATATATATATACATATACATATATATATATATATACATATACATATATATATATATATACATATACATATATATATATATACATATACATATATATATATATATACATATACATATATATATACATATACATATATATATATATATACATATACATACATATATATATATACATATACATACATATATATATATATATATATATATATATATATATATATATATATATATATATATATATATATATATATATATATATCTCCTCCAACCAGGTATATACAAAGATGAGGGATTGACAACAACAGGCAAACGCGCCAACATAGTACAATGCACGATGAATTTCCTTAAATCTTCCTGAACGATAGTTAAGCTTTATGAAAACAACACTCACCTGATGAAGGCTCAAAATAGAATAAAAACGTATTAATCGAAACGATGTTAAAAATAACCAGAATGATTATATTAAGGGAACAGTCCTTGCAATAATGTCAACACTCCATCTCAAAAATTCTGTTTTGTTTACTAAAGTTTTTGGTTTCAAAGTTTCCTGTATAAATTCCAGATGGATTGAATTGTGAGACTCACCAGGACATAGATAACATTGGAAGACAATTTTCATGATTCAACGTGCGCATATATGATGTGATTTTGTGATCCTGGGTTTCACGCTATCATCAGACAAAGGGATTAATTTTTTAATTTTGGATTTACAGTGTTATACGCAACCCTATATAAATCCAAAATTTAAAAATTAAACAGTTTTTCTGACCATTGTAAATAGCGTGAAACCCAGCGTCACAAACTCACATCAATCCAACTAAATATATATATATATATATATATATATATATATATATATATATATATGTAGTGAGAGGGAGAGAGAAACAGAGAGTGTCAGACAAACAGACAGAGTTCTGCTTACATACGTATGCATTTATATTTTGTGGATTCTGCTTTGAAAATCTCTGTATACATACCTGTTTTAATTTATCAGTATGCAGGTAAAAATAGAAAGTGTACAAATATATAGAATATAAGTAGAAATTCCGATCTTATGTCCTCTCTTACCTGTACCATAGAAGTTACTAAAAAACCAAATTCTTGCAAATGTCCATCCCAATGCAAGAAGTTAGATGAAGCAAAAAATCTAGAAACACAGGTAAGACAGATGGCAAGAAGCAGACGAAAACATTTTAAGAAAAAAATGAA